>JANAVB010015199.1:7383824-7458809 GCA_029216955.1 Iris pallida
GCGTGCAACCACCAGGCAAGTATACCTTGCCGAACATATACAGTATTTACATGGTTTCTCTTTCATTATTGTAGTCCTTTTTATATTGTCACACGATTCTATATTGTGATTGATTCGCCCTTGATTGCTTTACTTGTTCTAGATTACGTGCACGTATAGGATGTTTGACATTGCTAGAATATTGGTCTCTTTGTGTTACCTTTTTCTCGTGATTGAGTTGTCAGTTTCTATATCTGTCCCTGACCATTCTCGACTGGGAGTATCTTGCATTGTACTACAATTGAGACATACTATAGCTTGGGAGTATCTTACATTGTACTACGACATATAGCCGATTCTTCTACCTTGATATCACTTGATTGACTTGACTTGAGACATGCCATAGATTGGGAGTATCTTACATTGTACTACGACCTATAGCATATATTGATTGATTGATTGACTTGACTTGCGAAACTATAAATTGGGAGTATCTTGTATTGTACTACGATTTATAGGAGTCTACTTGACTTTGTATCCTTTAGGAGAGGAGATCGATACTAGAATTGGCTAATCTTGACTGAGATTATCTTACATTGTATTATAGTCAAAATCTACTATAGATTGGGAGTATCTTGCATTGTACTACAAGCTATAGAGGTTAATCGATTGATTGGTAGCCAAGTCTAGTATTACATTTCCTCACGACTCGTCGTCCTTAGATGTTCTTCTTGCAGTGTTCTTATCCTCCACACCTGTTATTTACTGTCATATTAGTAGGCATGTTTTATGTATCTTGCTAGTCCTCTGAGGACCAGATGATCTCTTCAGGTTTAACGATTGTATGGTGTTAGTTAGCAGAGAGGGATGGTAGAGGATTGCGATGTATGATACATGTATTTTGCTTGTGATATTTCTTTATTATCTTCTCATGCTTTATATTCAGTACCATGATATACTCTGCTTATTTATAGACTCATATTATTCTTAGAGTCTAATCGGACAATATTCTAATGGGCTGCAGACCATGACCCATAATTGTTCATTCTTGATTTTATGATTCTTGTGGATTGAGATACAGTTTAGATTAGACATGATGCCCATGACCTTGACAGCTTATACGTACTCGAGTCGGGCAGGAGTTCGCTCGAAACGTAGCTGGCTTGCTCACGAGCTCGCGTCCGAAAAACGGGTGCGGGTCGTGACAAGTTTTTGTGGTAGCCCATGTCGGTCAGAGCATATCATACCGGTTACGTAACTATATTGGTACGTGCCTGCGACAATGACTAAACCTTAGAAATCTCAATCCACTCTGCCTTGAAAATTCTCCTAGAAATTTCTCTACCATTTTTTGAACTTCGTATTCGTTCTCGATTATTCTCCCTTGATTTCATGTACCAATAATTCTCGTCCCTTCCTATTCCGAGGTGACGAATGATCGTGCTGTCTAGGATTCATTAGAAATTCTTAAATTATTGCATGACTATTGAATGTTTTGTTGTTTATAGATATGAGGGAGTATGGATGCCATATGCCTAGATATCTGCCGGTAGAACTGTTAGCAACTAGTTAGAAGACCATAAGACTTTAGTGACCGTATTTTTAGGAGTAGTGTGATCAAAGGTGGGTAGAAGTCCTCGAAGTTTCGTAGTTACGGGATGACTAGAGAAGGTTATAAAATATTTTGAGGAATTAAATTTGAGAAGATTGTGGTAATAGTGGATTTATTCTTTTACCTTTATTTTTGAATTTTAGGCAGGGTTATGAGTTAGAATTTCGAGGACGAAATTATTTTAAGGTGGGTAGATTTGTAGCTCCCCTTCCCGCAAATTTTTGAAAATATTTTTTTATTATTTAATTGAATTAAAAGGTGATTTTTAGATTTTATAAATAATTATTTAGTTAATTATTACGGTAGACGACTGTAGCCATGGTTGAGTTTTGAAATACAAGACAACTAGGAATCATGGCATGGGTAGTGCAGTAGCGTGCTTTGACTAGTATTTAGCTATGGTAGGAGAGTATTAAGCCATCGGTGTGTCCTAACTAGGAAAACCAGGCCAAGTTGTGACATGACCAATATAAATAGTTTAATTATATTATTAATATTATTTGACATCTAAGTGACCTGGTCGCACCAAACTAGTCAAACTGGACCCAAACTGAGCCCAAGCCATGTAGTCATGCGGTACGTCCAATAACATTCGTGTTGACGTATTTTGGGTATGATTGTGTCGTATTTTATTTTAGTGATATAGTAAATAATTATAGGTATTTTTATTTAAATATTATAAATATCATTATTAGTCTATATTCGATGATATTTGTATAAAATGTGTCCTTGTACATTTTGGGGATTATTAGACTATGCATGATGGTATATACACCATTATTGGTTATTGATTTTCGTTATTATTATTTATTATTAATTTATTGAGGTGATTATTATATAATATTAGTATTATTATTGGATGTATTATGTTAGTCAAACAAAATGTTATTGGGATTAATTGGGTTTATAAGGATTATATATATAAGTGTAGGGATATATATTCATATGTATGATTATATGAATTCATTATTCATTGGGAAAGATAGTAAATATAGATATTTTATATAAATAATATTTCTGTATATAGAAATACTTTCTATATGTATATAGATGTCTTCTATGTAAATAATACAATTGTTATTAATTATAATAGTTGTACTTAAATTCTTATTAGATTTTGTGATTTAGATTCATATATATATATATATATATATATATATATATATGGATGTAGATGAAATTGAGATTGGTATTTACTATTAAAGGTATTTAATTAGATTTTGGAGATTTGTTATATATAAATGTAAATATATGTGCGTGTGTGCATATATATAAATATAAATACTACGTGTGTATAAATATATGTATATATGTACCGGTATATATGTACCTGTATATATATATATATATATATATATATATATATATATATATATATATATATATATATATAGTATTATTTGCTAATAGAAAATAGAAAATAGAAATAGATAAAAAGAAATAAGAAAAAGAAATAAACAAAACCCAGATTTCCCTTGGACCAAGCCCACAGCATACAATCCCAGCCCAGGCCCAAGCCATCGAATTCCAACTCAGCCTTTCCAGTGCACCCAAGTAGTAACACCCCGAACCGAAATAGCATTTTAAGCCAAAACCGAACAGAAACACGTGTGTATATATATATATATATATATATATATATATATATATATATCGAAACGCGACGGCATCAAAACCCTACCCATGCACTCTGCACGCCGACCCTATCCACGTGCGCGCCGCCAGGGCCACCATGCGCGGCCACCTGAGCACCGTCCGCCGCCGATGGATGCGTCGGACAGCAACCGTGCGGCCTGGAACGGAGCAGCTGCGGCAGCGAGTGTAAGGGATCATCCGAGTTCGCGATGCCATATCTCCATCGTCGCTCCACCATTTCGCATTTCGATTTTTCAGGTACGACCACAACCCATACGTCCATCAACCACTTAATTAAGTTCATACTGGTATGTCCTAGCTTGCTCGGAAAACTGATGCGTAGTTGGCCAAAAATCTGTTCGGAAACAGAGCAAAAACAGTCCCAAAGACCCAACTTGGAAGGCATATTATGATCTGTATGTTAGGAACCTTAGAAAACCAATTAAAGGCCGTCATTGGCAACATATAGGGATTCACAACCCTTTTTGTGGATTTGAAAATCATCGACTACGTGTCGAGATATCGAATCCCGAACTTGACCGAAAATCTGTTTTAAAAACACAGAAATTCGTCGACACGACGTGCGTCCCGCCAATCCGGGAGACGTGGTCGCGAACCGAAAGCATCGAAAGGTGCGTAACGGCTTCTTGGTCGTGTGGGCTTTGACGAAATTCAAATTGGTTGCATGTGTGCAACGAATTTGATGCGTATCCGTCAAAATTCACCGTATCGTGCACTTTACAAATTTTACAATTACTTTGTGCACGCTCGTCAGATCGAGGCAAAACTTGCGCCAACAGGACCATATCATTTTTTTGGTCTTGTATGCCAAGTTTGGTCCGATTCTGAGACAGTTGATAAAATCGTCGTATCGCGGGCCCCCAGTCCGACTCAACGGGTGATTTTGTGCACGGTCCACCGGAATCCAAAACTGGACATATGGTTGGGTTCGTATCGGAAAATCGGATCAGTAGACATGTAGTTTGATGACTTTAGAGACCATTGACTCTGGAACGCTTTTCGGTGTAAAGCGGGTCCAACGGCGGACACCATTTTTGTTCGAAATTACCGTCTTGCCCCTGTGTCCAGTATTGGACTTAAGGACAGGCAATCCTAGCTAATTTGACTATTCTGAGAATGTTGGTAATATTTGTTTCAGCTTTCGGAGACAGTTGTGATGACTTGGACTGTATGGCTTACCAGTCGACTATATATTTGTTGGATCTGCGTGCAACCACCAGGCAAGTATACCTTATCGAACATATACATTATTTACATGGTTTCTCTTTCCTTATTGTAGTCCTTTTTATATTGTCATATGATTCCATATTGTGATTGATTCGTCCTTGATTGCTTTACTTGTTCTAGATTACGTGCACGTATAGGATGTTTGACATTGCTAGAATATTGGTCTCTTTGTGTTACCTTTTTCTCGTGATTGAGTTGTCAGTTTCTATATCTGTCCCTGACCATTCTCGACTGGGAGTATCTTACATTGTACTACAGTTGAGACATACTATAGCTTGGGAGTATCTTACATTGTACTACGACCTATAGCCGATTCTTCTACCTTGATATCACTTGATTGACTTGACTCGAGACATGCCATAGATTGGGAGTATCTTACATTATACTATGACCTATAGCATATATTGATTGGTTGATTGACTTGACTTGCGACACTATAAATTGGGATTATCTTGCATTGTACTACGATTTATAGGAGTCTACTTGACTTTGTATCCTTTAGGAGAGAAGATCGATACTAGAATTAGCTAATCTTGACTGGGATTATCTTGCATTGTATAACAGTCAAAATCTACTATAGATTGGGAGTATCTTGTATTGTACTACAAGCTATAGAGGTTAATCGATTGATTGGTAGCCAAGTCTAGTATTACATTCCTCACGACTCGTCGTCCTTAGATGTTCTTCTTGCAGTGTTCTTATCCTCCACACCTGTTATTTACTGTCATATTAGTAGGCATCTTTTATGTATCTTGCTAGTCCTCTGAGGACCTGATGATCTCTTCAGGTTTAGCGATTGCATGGTGTTAGTTAGCAGAGCGGGATGGTAGAGGATTGCGATGTATGATACAGGTATTTTGCTTGTGATATTTCTTTATTATCTTCTCGTGCTTTATATTCAGTACCATGATATACTCTGCTTATTTATAGACTCATATTATTCTTAGAGTCTAATCGGACAATATGCTAATGGGCTGCAGACCAGGACCCTTAATTGTTCATTCTTGATTATATGATTCTTGTGGATTGAGATACAGTTTAGATTAGACATGATGCCCATGACCTTGACAGCTTATACGTACTCGAGTCGGGCTGGAGTCCGCTCGAAATATAGCTGGCTTGCTCACGAGCTCGCGTCCGAAAAGCGGGTGCGGGTCATGACACCCCACCAAAGACATGTCCACATCGGAGGATAGCTTAGAGACCATAACATTCGAGCCATACAAAGCAAACAGGAAGAAGAAATATGACAAAGAGCACTCGACCATGACCATGAGGTCTGCCGTGAAGCTCACAACCCTCCCCCTCCACAAGATCTCTAATGCTTAACATCCTCTCTTGGAATGTTAGAGGCATGGCAAACAAACCAACAATCAGAAGACTCACCAGTCTCAAGAAATTCCACAGGATTGATATTTTAGTGGTCATTGAGCCCAAAATCTTTCACAAAAAACTCAAATCCATCCAGCTCCAGCTCGGTTTTTCTTTTGCTATAGCCAGCGGCAGCGACATTTGGATCCTTTTTGCGACAAGCATCAAGTTCAGCATATGCTCGAGTCGGGTACCCAATAAACCTGTGATACACACAATATTTAGGATGATCAGTTTTACCTATTTCCTCTGGCCACTTTGCATCTGAAAGCTGAAGTTTATTGCTCTGCATCAAGCAATCAAAGATGCTCATGACATCATCCTCGTCGAAGGAGTATTCTTCTTTCGGACGTGGTGCCCTTTGTGGTGGTGTCGTTGGAGTAGGTGTTGACTGACCTATATTGACAGCTAGAGCTTCTTTGCCTTTAACATTGATAGCCAAAGTCTCTTTGCCTTTGTAGTTATTCTAACACCCACCGCTGTTGGATGCAGCATGTTCATCTCTGTCAAGATTAGTGTCACGATCCGTACCCGCTTTTTGAACGCGAGAGCGTGAGCAAGCCAGCCACGCATCAAGCGGACACCAGCCCAATTCGAATACTTAAACGCTGTCAAGGCTATGGTATACTGCCAAATCATGGCAATGCAATCTATATCTCAAATCCACAAAAGTAATATAAGCATGAGTGAACAACTATGGGTCGTGGTCTGTAGCCTACTAGCATGTATGTCCGATAAGACTCCAAGGAATATAACAAGAGTCTTTAAAGTGAATCAATAAGCAGGATATCTCATAACAAGGAATGTAAAGTACGAAAGGATAATAAACATAATAACGATACCTGAATCCCACAACGTATCATCATATCCACCATCCAGAACTACTAGCAAACTCTATGCAATCACTAAACCTGAAGAGATCATCAGGTCCTCAGGGGACATAGCAAGATACATAAAAATATGCCTATCTAGCAGTTTATTATACAATAAAGAAAATACAGGAAATAAACGAGAAAAGACCAATCAATACGAAAACATGACTAAATACGACTGGAAGAACCACTACGCATAAGCGAACTGCTGGAGGAGAACGAGAGAACACGATGTCACGATGTCAACCGATAACCAATCGAATACTCAAACCCTCGCCCCTAGTGTGGACTCGCAGGTTTGAACAACTACTAACCCTCGCCCCTAGTATGGACTCGCAGGTTAGCTTCAAGGAAACACCCTCGCCCCTAGTGTGGACTCGCAGGTGCGGACAGATATCTACTAACCCTCGTTCCTAGTGTAGACTCGCAGGTTAGCTTCAGGAAATCAAGATACAAATAACTACTAACCCTCGCCCCTAGTATTGACTCACAGGTTAGCTTCACGAAATCAAGATACCAATAACCACTAACCCTCGTCCCTAGTGTGGACTCGCAGGTTAGCTTCAAGAATTCAAGGTACAGCAGTTCCGTTATGACTTATCCATCCTATGACACGATGTAACTCAGTCCAAGTACAGGTGATGACACGACATAACCCAAATCATGATACACGAGAGAACCAATCCAATATGAACTACAAAATTAACTATGAACAAGAACTAAAAATACATATATCCAATATGAACTTCAAGCTAACTATAAACAAGGACTATATATATACTAGTATGCACGATATACAAATTACATATCGATAATCAACCAGTAAAACTATATAATAATAGAAATATGTATGTAAATAAACTGTAGAGGGAGCAAGGTATCTTGCTTGGAGGTTGCACGTCGATCCAACAAAATATAGTCAACTAGTCAGCCATAAAGTCCAAATCTCACAACTGTCTCCGAAAGCTGAAACAGACATTGCCAACATTCTCAGAATAATCAAATTAGCTAGGATTGCCTATCCTTAAGTCCAATTTTGAATATAGGGGTAAAACGGTAATTTTGGGCAAAAATGGTGCCACCGTTGGATCCGCTTTGTACCGAAAAACATGCCAGAGTCAATGGTCTCTAAAGTCATCAAACTACATGTCTACAAATTTGTTTTGATGATACGAACCCAACGGTATGTCCAGTTTTGGATTCTGGTGGGTCGTACACAAAATCGCCCGTTAAATTAGATCGTGGGGCCCACAAAACGACGATCCAATCAATTGTCTCAGAATTGGACCAAACTTGGCATACAAGACCAGAAAAATGATACGGTCCTGATGGCATGAGTTTTGTCTCGATCTGACGAACGTGTACAAGGTAATTGAGAAATTTGCACAGAGGCTGATACGGTAAATTTCGACGGATACGCATCAAATTTGTCACGCACACGTGACCAATTTGAATTCTGTCAAAGTCCACACGTCCACGAAGCCGATATGCACCTTTCGATGCTTTTGGTTCGCGACCACGTTGCCCGGAATGGCGGGACGCACGTCGTATCGAAGGTTTTCGTGATTTTTAAAACAGATTTTTTTTATTTTTAACCATGAATAACTTCCAGTATATTACCTTAAAAACAATTCTACGAAAAGGAGTTCGATCTCGTATAGGTTGTCTACAGGTCTGTTTAAATAGATTTTCAAAAAGGTTATTGGGTTAACGAGGATTAATTCGTAAACAGGGGTACTTCGACTACTTAATGTCCTATTTTGATCAGGATTTTGGCCAATCCTGGCGTCGAGTTTCAACTCGATTCTGCTTCAATTTGAGTCAAAGTTATTCCATGGGATCGAAGCCCTATGGCTTGTGTTTCCAATACATATTTCGGTTTGGAAAATGACGAAGGGACGATGGAGAAAACTCACCAGAAAGTTGGGGCTTGGACTGGTTACTGCTGCTGTTGTGCCCCTGTTTTACCGCACGTGCGCGCTGTCTCCGGCGGTCTGACCGTGTGCGACGGTGGCCTACGACGGTGCCGAAGGCCGAGGAGGGTGGCAAAAATCTGGGATTAGGGTTTAGAGTTTCGAGGACCTCTTCTTTCTCCCGTTATCGTTACATAAATATATACTGTTTATATAAAGCTAGGGTCGGGTTCAGCGAGGGGGAGGGAACTAGGATTTGGGCCGGCCTGGTTTGGTCTTGGTTGTGGGTCGTTTAATTGGGCTGGGATTTTGGGCACCCTCAATATTGCTATATATATATATATATATATATATATATATATATATATATATATATATAATGATTTATATATATATATATATATATAAATCATTATATATATATATATATATATATATATATATATATATATATATATATATATATATATATATATATATATATACATGCCATATATTAATATAAGCTACAAAAATATAACTTATATATGCATATGAATAAATATAATGATATGTACATATATACCATAAATACAAATACGAGCAATAAATGTTAAGTATAGTCAATATTTATAATAACATTAGGGGACTAGTGATGATAATAAACAAGGAAAAAGGATGATAGTTGTACACCCAAAATCTGTATAGTCTAGATCCCAAAAATACACAAGTACGTCTAAGGAAGATAGTTATCATCTTTCCAAGAAATAATATTCAATCAAAATAACTGAATATTGATATTATATTTATATAACGATTATTTTAGTAAAATATTAGTTAGACACTTAAAACAAGGTAGCAGTATACACTCAAAGTATATCGTCATGGACGTCTTAGGACTCACTATAAGCCTACACGGGCTTGGGCTCGGTTCGGGCCCATTCCGGACTATTTTGGTATAACCAAAATTCCTAAAAGTCAAAATATTAATAAATAACTAATTAAACCATTTATAGGGATTAACTTGCAACTTGGTATGATTTTCTTAGTTAGAACACACCTATGGCTCGGCATTCCCCTACCATGACTAAACACTAGTCAAAGCACGCCACTGCACTATCCGTGCCATAATTCCTAGTCGTCTTGTACTCCAAAACTCAACTATGGTTAAAGTCATCTACTGTAATAATTAACTAAATAATTATTTATAAAATTCTAAATTTACCATTTAAATCAAATAAATAATGAAAAATATTTTCAAAAATTTTCGGGAAGAGGAGTTACAATTAGGCATTTGAATGCCTAATTGTTTGAACTTATCGGCACTTTCTTCTGCTGCCTTGGCATTTACTATAAAGGAAGGCCAATCCTGAAACTGTGTAGAGCCAGTCCACATGCTGATTATAGGTAACAAGTTTGATTTGCATGTGTCTATAGTCAGAGCATCTGGAGTTCCCAGAGGCATTTTGAGTACCTCACGGCAGAATCGTTCAATGAAACGTTTAATAGTTTCATTATGTCGTTGTTTGATTTTGATGAGGGCTGACATAGGCTTGTCATTTGTTCCCTAATAAAATCGTTCCAAGAGTATTTGTTTGAATCCAGAAAAGGAGGTTATGTTACCGTCTGGCAAACTACTGTACTAGTCTTAAGTTGTACCAGCTAAGCATCCTACGAATATTTTAGTAAGTAGAGCATCGTTCAGCTGAAGTTGATCAGTCATTACCTCAAAGTGGTTGAGGTACTGGCTTGGGGATGTACTGGCATCAAGCAGCATAATGGTAGGAGGTTTGTATTTGGGTAAAAATTGAACTTCCTTCCACTCTATAGGATAAGGTTGTTTAATCCCAAGCTTCTGTAGGCCGTCTTTCTGTTTGAAGGCTTCAAACTGAGTACGCAAAAGTTTTACGACCTCGTTAGCATCTTCCACTGGTTGTGGAGCAGTGGATTGTTTTGGTGTGTTAGGAGGAGGGACTGTATGATATGCACCACCTCCAATACTAGACTGATTTGGAGTAGCCTGGACTGGTACTAAAGTAGTATAAGAAGACTGTACCCCCAGACCAATGTTGACGGGAGTAGATGTCATTACAAGTTTTTGGGTTGGAATCGGATTCGCAACCGGTAGAACCGTGGGTTGTCACTTCTCTGGCCTGTCATTATTTCAGCTATGCTCTTTAAATTGGCCTCCAATATAGCAATTCTCTGCTCTTGACTGTTAGAAGTAGATACATATTGTTCCTTATTAATGACATATGTTGTCACTTCTCTGGCCACTGAAGAGGAACTGATAGAAAAGATGGTCCGCTCAGAACTTTCACTATCGGCATCCAAGTCATACAAGGAACTACCCCCAGGACAAGGGATATGAAGGTTCCTTTGACTGAAGGAATCTTGGTCGAAGTCAGGAAGATTCCTTTGATCGACTAATTCTTGGTCAAAAGAAAGATTATTTTGACCATTTTTATCTCGGTCGAAAGAAAGATTCCTTTGACCGATTGTATCTCGGTCAGAAGGAAGATTTATTTGACCGATTGTATCTCGACTTCTTGATTTGGTGTGTCGGTAGACCCCTTCATCGGAATCACAGATCCGATCAAAGTATTGTTGCCTTGGGTTACGGGATGCACGCATTTCGGACACTTTCTACCCCTAGTGCTTTTGGATGTCATGTTGACAGAAGCGTACAACAATTCATCTTCATCCACTATCATTGGTTTAGGAGTCTGAGCATAGTTCTAACGGTCGAAGACATACCACTTAGCTGACTGGCAGCAACATTTGATGACTACCTCGTGGTGATGGTTATAGTGATGTTCTTGTTATGGAGCTACAAGTGGATGATACGGCCTTATAATCTTCCGCTTCTGTGTAACAAGTTCACGGAGATCGGTTATAATGACAGGACGAGAAGAAGTCGGAGGGATATATTCCTTGATGTCATTGGAAACATGATTCTGGTTCTTGAGATGTCCTGTACCCTGAGTGTACAAGGAGGTACTGAGCTTATTGGCATATGTAAGAGGATTCTTGACTTCAGGAGTTTTCCTCTGGTGCAAGTTGGCTGCTGGCGCAGACTGTGGCTGGCACACATTATGACTTGCTGAAGTTGATCCTGACTGGTGCCTGTTAAGATAGGCAGCAAGTCAAATAGCTGTGCCACTTGTGTGTCTGTTTGAGACACCAGCAGCTTTCCTTGTTTGGACCTTGAGATGTATAGGATTGGCAGATCCTGACTTAAATTCTTAGAAGTAGGCAGAATGCCTGTTTGTGCTATGCACTCTATTTCTGTGCGCTTGGCATGGCACAACTGGTTAGCAAAAAGTTAATTCTGAACAGACTTACTTTCTTGCCAGAGATTTGATTATCTCTGTCAAGATGAGTAGAGTTTCTACCCAAAAGAGCTTTTGTATTGATTGGCGCAAAGGCACAACCAGAAGTATTTTTTGCCGAGTCAAGGACCGGGAAAGAATGAGGAAAGGCCAAAGGGCTCTTCCCTTTATTCTGTGCTAGGGCAAAAATAGTTGTATTCCCAACCAGTTTCAGACTTGGGGAGGAAGAGGGAGTAGCTAAAAAGTATTTTTCCTTGTTCTGCGCCAGGGCAAGAATAGGTACAACTTGCGCAGAATGAGAAAAGGCCAAAGGGTGCTTTCCTTTATTCTGATTAGTAGCCTCACTTGACAGGCTCTTCTAAGTTCAGAACTGGAGAAGAAGAGAGAGTAGCCAAAGGGTATTTTCTTTTATTTTGTGCCAGAGAGGCGACAAGCGCAGGTTGCACAGAAGCAGTGATTGGTGTTGTTGAGGACTTGGGAGTCAATATGGCACGCGCCATGTTCTTGGCAGCCACAGTGGCGTGCCTAGCACCCCCAACACTAATCATGGCTTTGTAGGCTGTTTGGTCGACTTGTACGACCAAGGTCTTCTGCGTCTTGCCGATCGACACGGTATCACATTGAGTTGTCACTTTTTCGTCGGAGGAGAAAGTCGTTCCCAGTAGAGTCGCCATTTTGTTTGTAAAAACAAAAGTTTGATTTCTACAAACTATGAAAGAAAAAAGTATAAGAGTACAATAATTTCTAGAGAAGTACAACTGTAGGAATCTGATCAGAAGATGATCACTTTATTCCTTGGACGATGTGATATTGAAGACACAAGCCTTTTGAGAATACAACAACACTTTAGCAGGAGATTATTATCATTAGTGATGCTTTAGAACTAATTTGAAATAAAATTTATAGAGTTCTTAAATAACTATTTTTCGAGTTGCGCGTACTCTATGTTGTGCGCCTTCTATCCAGTTGCAAGAACGGTTACTTTAACTGTTGGTGACGCGTGACATCCTGTCAGTGAGATGTGCATGGTCGTGGACAGTGTAGTAGACACGTTATTCGAAATTAGTGGGCATGAGTGCCACGTCATCTAGCTTCTGGACAAAAAATTAATCATGCGGCACCAACTAGCCAGGTTACGACGGTACAACTTGATAACTGGTGCCTCTGACTTAGTCTTCTGTGCAATAGAAATTTTTTGCGCCCTTCGATAGCTTACACGAGCTAGCTGTCAGCATTTATTATTGACAAAATCTTTTCGAGCGCCGTATTGCTAGGGATTCGAAGAGATATTCTTTGACTATTGTGATGTCAGTAATGATGGAAACTGTTACAGCTTCTCGAAGAAGCTTGCCACGTGGGACCCGCGTACTTTGATATGGGTGCAACTTGAATCTCGCATAAGTTAGCGTCTAGGTGCCACTTGATGCTGGTGCCTTCTTGTGAGTGGCGCCCATTCATTTTTGAGTTTCTACAGTTTGTTCTCGAGACTATTTTGAGTTGTAGTGGATCTTTCTTTAAATAAATTATTGAGACTTGAAAGTTTAATCTCTTTGTCATGACTTAGTTGTGGATGATATATGTGAACAGTGTACTTGTTATGGACCATTGTTATCATAGATAGTATACTACCGTCGATGTTGCGGCGTAGGCTGGGCTTCGACACGTAGTCGTATCCTAATAAGGTGGGTGCAGGTCATGACATAGGGCTACAACACAAAGCCAACGGACAAAGCTGCTGAAGACTGGAAACGATTGGATCGGAAGGCCGTTGGATTCATTTGCCAATGGTTGGATGATTCGGTGTTTCACCACGTGTCTATGAAGAGTTCGATAAAAGTATTGTGAGAGAAGCTGCATTCGTTGTACGAAAGAAAGATGGCTGGCAACAAGGCATTTCTTATTTGCCAACTTGTCAACTCGAAGTACACAGAGGGTGCCTCGGTGGCACAATACTGAACGACGTTTAGGGTATCATCAATCAGTTGTCTATGATAAAGATGGTGATTGATGATGAGCTTCAGGCCCTACTACTTTTGAGTTTTTTACCGAAAAGCTGAGAGACGTTGGTGGTGTCAGTTAGCAACTCTGCACCTGATGGAGTTGTCACGATGGAGGCAGTCAAAAGTAGCTTATTGAATGAGAAGGTCCAATGTATGCAAGTGGAATCGTTGCAGGAGTCCGCTCTAGTGGCTTCCTATGGGAAGGGAAGACCCAAGTCACAAGTGAGGACAGGAAAAGTTGACAGAATCTTGCGATTGTAGACCGCAAGGAGGACTGCTATCACTGTGGTGAAAGGGGTCATATCAATATGAACTGTATGAAGCTCAAAGCTGAGAAAGCCAAAGGCAAGGATGATCAGGAGGATCTTACAACGTTTGGAGATATCATCATCGCAGTGACCAACGCAGAGGAACCTTATGGCATGTGTCGTGATGGCGACTGGGTCATGGACATGGGGTTGGTTTTGATCATGTGGGTTGGCAAACGCTTACGCACGTGCCCAACAATATATATATATATATATATATATATATATATATATATATATATATATATATATATATATATTATTTTATATTTTGAAAGAGGTAACTACGTTACAGACTCCTGGCCTGAATGCCGACAACCTTGACCCGAAGTCCACACTCCCAGCCCAAAGGCCCGCACTTGCACCGCACTTGTATCACACCTACAATGCACCGCATACGAAACCAGTCTACACTCTAGTTCCCTCACATTAATTCCTCCACGTGGAATTAAATGTGCTTCCCCGTTGCTCAAACCAGCAACCTCTAGGGGGTATGCCTCACTCTAACCACTTGAGCTAGAGGTCTTTGGTTGTATATATATATTCTTTCTTTTTTTTAAACACCAATGCCCGTGGTCTAAAGCCCTCGGACAAGAGCCATCCAACCAGCATATATATATATATATATATATATATATATATATATATATATATATATATATATATATATATATATATATTTTATATCTATATATATATATATATATGTATATATATGTATATATATATATATATATATATATATATATATATACATATATATATATATAGATATAAAATATATATATATATATATATATATATATATATATATATATATATATATATGTATATATGTACATATATTCATATATATATACATATATATATATATATATATATATATATATATAAATATATATATATATATATATATATATATACCACCCCCCCTCGGAAGTGAACCCTGAACTCGCCCTGACCTCCTTCGGTCTCGTCCCCGCGGCCAGACTCCAGCTCGCAAAGGCAGCCGGATTACTGGACCCTGGCTGAGATAGAGCTTGAGCTAGACTCCCCGCAGAGAAGAACTCAGGCAGCACCACCCAGGACACCCCCAGAGAAGCGGATCCCTCCGACGCGTCCCCGAGAGCTCCCAAAATACCCCACACCAAGAAGAAGAAGAAGAAATCTCTAGAGCCAATGGCTATGACCACACGATCAGCCACAAAGCTGAACCCTAACCCCCTTCCCCCCCGCATCCTTCCCAATGCTTAACATCCTCTCGGGGAATGTTAGAGGATTGGCCAATAAATCCACCTTGAGGAGAATAATTAGCCTCAAGAAAATCCACCGGATCGATATTTTAGTCATCATCGAACCTAAAATCCCTCAGAGGAAACTCAAATCCATCCAACTCCAACTCGGAATCCCGCACGCCATCGTCGGGTGCCACGATAACTGGATCCTTTTCACCGCCGATTGCACCTTTGGAACCGTCCTGGACTCCAACCAGACACTCTCCTGTTGGGTGGAACACCCCACTCTCACTTCTCGCTCCCTCCTCTCCGCATTCCACGGCAGTTATGACGTCACCGAGCGCAAGAAGATCTGGGTCTCCCTGTTGAACGCCCACCTCCCCTTCACCAACCTCCCGTGGATCTGCATCGGGGACTTCAACACGATCTCGTACAGAAAGAAGAAATATGGGGGGCGCCCCTCCCCCCAGCTGGCCATGAACGACTTCAATACCTTCATCATCAATGCCCACTTATCCCCCTCTCCTTCGCCGGCAACGCCTTCTCCTGGTGTAACATGCAGAAAGTTACAAGAAGGCAATACTCCCACTTAGATCGAGCCTTGGTCGACAATCGTTGGTCCGACATGAAGCTCATCACCAACCTCTCCTACCTCAACACCACCGATTCGGATCATTCTCCCTCCTAATCGAGATCAGCAGCAACTCCAACCTGATTAAGAAACCTTTCAGATTCCTAGACTTCTGGACACACCATCCATAATTCAAGAACATCGTAACCTCCACTTGGAATTCAACAAGTAACCCTGACCCTCTTATTCGAGTGGCCACAAAACTCAAGGCAACCAGGGGCACCATATCTTCTTGGAGCAAACTCACTTTTGGCAACATCTTTTAAGAGATTAAGTCGACGGAGGATAACGTCACTCGTGCTGAGATCCGGTACGTCATTGACAGGTCTTCGGAGGTGCACGCTGCTTTCAATCTCACCCAAGCACTCCTCAAGTCCCGGCTTAAAATCAAGATAGAATTCTGAAAGCAGAAAGCCAGATTGACCTGGGATTCCGAGGGAGACAGAAATTCTGCTTTCTTTTACGCCTGCGTCAAAGGCCGTAGACACCAACTTAACCTGCACCAAATCTCCGACGACAACGGTAACCTTCTCAAAGACCCGCGGTCCATCCACGTGGCAGCCGCCGACTTCTATACCAAATTATTTTCTAAAGGTGCCGTCACTAAAGATGAGGCTTTCTTAGCTAAAGTTCCCAACTTGATCAACGAGCAAGAGAACTTGCACCTCCTAACCCCCCTCCCCGTCAGCAAAGGAAGTCAAACCAGCAGTTTTGGCACTCGACGAGCATAGCGCCCCCGGGCCTGACGGCTTCTCTAGTGTCCTCTTCCGCTCTTGCTGGGATATTATCGAAGCCGACATCAATGAGGCCGCCGTCGCATTCCTCCAAGGTGCTAGCTACCCCAAATCTATCTCTCGTGCCAACCTTATCCTAATCCCAAAAAGAGATAACCCAGAGACCTTCAGGGACTTCAGGCCAATCAGCTTATGCACCTTCACCAACAAAATCATCTCGAAGATCCTCGCAAACCGCATGTCCCATCTCCTTCCCAAAATAATCTCCGAGAAGCAAAGCGGCTTCGTCCCTGGGCGGAACATCACCGACAACATCCTGCTTGTTCAGGAAATGATCACCTGCATGAAATTCCCATCCAGGGGTGAATGTCACCATCAAACTTGACATGGAGAAGGCTTATGACCGCCTAGACTGGCAATTCATGATATGGGTGTTCAGGGCTTTCGAGTTTTCTGAAAGTTGGATCGACATCATCTTCGGATCCATAAGCAATTCCTGGTTCTCTACTGTCATCAACAGACAAGCCGACTTCTTCTTCAAATCGACCTGCAAAGTGCGCCAAGGGGACCCTCTATCCTCCACCATCTTCGTCATCGCCGCTGAGGCTCTCAGCAGAAACCTGAACAATATGTCTAACACCCCCAGATTCTACCACTTTCATACCACCACAGGATGCCCTTTAATCACTCACCTGGCCTACGTTGACGACATCCTCATCTTCTCCTTCGAAGACATTGGATCGATGGAAGTGGTTAGCAAGACACTCAAAAAATACACTAATTGATCCGGCCAAAGGGTTGACACGGACAAAAGTGTCATCTACACCCACTACAAAGCCGACATGAACCACTCGGCCATTCTAGCAAATCTGACCTCATTCTCCATCGCATACCCTCCGTTCTACTACCTGGGGTGCCCGCTGGTTTACGGTAGATCCAACACGGGCATCTTCGACGGGCTTGTGAACAAAACCAGAAAAAAGATTGAGGGATGGAACAACACAACCCTTTCTTCGGGCGGAAAGACGATCCTTATAAAGCACATCCTATCTTTTATCCCCATATACACCCTGGCCGTATATTCCCCACCCAAGAAGGTACTCGCCTCCCTAGAGTCCATATTCACCAACTTCTTTTGGGGACACCTTGACGGCAAGGACAAGCATCACTGGGCTAGCTGGGACTCGATGGCCAAACCTACTGACGCAGGCGGCCTAGGCTTCAGCAAATTAACACACATCGTCGACGCCTACGCCATAAAATTATGGTGGAAGCTTCGATCTAATGACTCCATCTGGACTCGGTTCATGAGAGCTAGATACTTCCAGCACTCTCACCCCGTGATGGCCGTCGCTAAAAATTGATCTTCTGTATCCTGGCATCGAATCCCCCACGGCTGACACCTCATCGTACCCCTAATCTGCCTGAAGCTTGGCAATGATAACTCATCGCTGCGCCACGAGCATTGGCTCGACAATGAGGTCTGTCAAGTTTTCTCATCCGTACCCCCGAATAGTACGATCCGTGATTTTTGGGACGACGCCTCGGAATGGAGGTGGGACAGGACCAGCGATTGGCTGGGTACGGCACCGACGGCTCACCTGGCCGCCGCTGACATTAAGCTCAACGATACCCCTGATACCTTGAGATGGACCCCCACTGTCGAAGGTACTTTCACGTTGGCCTCCGCCAAGATCGTGGTGCGTGACATAGGCGTGCCGTCGCCGTTGATCGCCCCTTTCTAGAACCCCTGCCTCCCCAACAAATGGTCATTTCTGATCTGGAGAGCTCACCGGAGGAAGCTCCCTACCGACGATGGCCTCTCCACCATCGGCTTCAACCTTGCCTCCAAATGCCATTTTTGCACTGCACACCAATCTGAAACTTCTGAGCATTATCTTGTTTACCGGGGACCTCACCACTTAGTTATGGAGCAGCCTCTCCCACAGTGGCGGGAAGGTATATATATATAACCAACCCCCAATTCTATAACCAACCCAAAAAAAAAATATATATATATATATAACCAACCCCAATTCTATTCAAGTATAAGGCACAAAATACAGAAGCCTTTACAAGTAAACAAAAAACAAAAGATCGGCAAAATATGGAAGCAGGGGGGCTAAACCCCATACACAGCCCCAAGGCAGTCATCTGAGCCAGAATTGTCGGGGAACCTCTCTGACGTGCTTGCAGTTTCTAAATATTTTAAGGGACTGTCTGATAGCCTCTCTGGTAAGTTAGTTGGCGTTATATTGACGGGCCTCGTATCTGAATTTGTTACGGTTCTTACAAATGACCCACACAGTGGCGGCTGTGACGATCTGGTGGCCGTGAGAGGCACTGCCCTAGGTGGCGAGAAGATCGTTGAAGCCCCCAATTGCCTGGTCCTGTCTACACCGACAGTAGAAGTCTAACCACACATGCACGGCCAGATCTCCGTAGTACAGAATGTGGTCGACCATTTCTGACTGTTTAGCCGAGCATCAATGGCATGCTGACGCTAAGCTGAAGCCGATTGTGGTGATTGCATCGTCAATGGGGAGTCTTTCGTGGAACGCTCTCCAAATAAGAAATGACCATTTTTTAGGGATATAAGTTTGCCAAAAGGGTTCGATAATGGGGGATGGCACACCGGTGCCACGGACGATTCTCTTCGCCGAGGCGAGAGAGAACTCTCCATCGGCCGAAAGGGACCACCTCAGGATGTCTGGGTCCGTCTTGATCTTCAATCATGACGCTGCTAGCGCTGCAGTATCTACTGGCCCTATCCACTCTCGAGCCCTTCCCAAATTCTAGTTGCCCTTACCGTCCCACAGATCCTGTATCGTGCTGTTGGAGGGAGTTGCCGGTAACTGCGGCAGGGGTTCAATGCTAATCCAACGTTCGTAAAAGAGGGAAAAAGTGCCGAATCCCAGCTGAAGTCGGATCGAGGGCTCCGCTAGATGCTGACCGTTGAGAATACGTTGCCAAGATTCCAAAGATATGTTATGAAGTTAGCTTCAGATGGATGTGAGAATCGAAAATACCTCGTTTTCATGAACCGGGCCAAGAAAGAACTACTCGTACGGAGCTTCCACCACATCTTTATGGAGCAAGCATCGACGACGTGCGTCAGTCTACCAAATCCCAATCCGCCCTCATCGGGGGTCTGGCCATGGTATCCCAGCTGGCCCAATGATGTCTGTCTTTTTTATTATAGTGACCCCAGAAGAAGTTAGAAAGAAGATTCTCAATAGAAGTGAGCACCTTCTAAGGAGGAGAGCATACGGCTAGGGTATAAACAGGGATAGAGGAGAGGATGTGCTGAATCAGGATCATCTTACCTCCAGGCGATAAGATCGTATTATGCCATCCCTCTATCTTTTTCCTGATTTTGCCCACCAGCCCCTCAAAGATACCCGTATTGGATCTGCCATAAACCAGAGGACACCAAAGATAGGTGAATGGAGGATATACGACATAGAAGGATGTGATGTGGGTTAGGGTAGCCGAGTGTTCCCTGTTGGCCATATGGTGGGAGTAAATAACACTCTTGCTGGGGTTAACGTGCTGACCGAAACATCTAGTGTATCTCTCCAACGTATTGTGAACCACTTCCACGGACCCAACGTTGCCAGAAGAGAAAATGAGGATGTCGTCAGCATAAGCCAGGTGGGTGATGATAGGGCAACCGCTGGTAGTGTGAAAATATTGGAAGCGGGAAGTACCAACCATTTGTTTGAGATTTTTGCAAAGAGCTTCTGCGACAATAATAAAGATGGTGGAAGATAATGGGTCTCCCTATCTGACTCCTCTAATATATTTGAAGAAGCCCTCTGCTTGCCCATTGACGACGGTAGAGAACCAAGAATTACTGATAGATCTATACACGATGTCAATCCAAGTCTCTGAAAACTCGAAAGCCCTAAATACCTGTATCATGAATTCCCAGTCTAATTTGTCGCATGCTTTCTCCATATCCAGCTTGATGGCTATATTTTCGCCCCTGGCCAAGAATTTTATAAAGGTGATCATTTTCTTAGCCATCAGGATGTTGTCTAGAATGTTTCGGTCGCCACGAACAAAGCCTTGCTCCTCGGAGATGATCTTGGGAAGAAGCCCGGACATGGCGATGATCTTCGAGATTATTTTCTTGGTGAAGGTGTACATGCTCGAAGGGAAAAAACTATTGAAGGTTTCCGGATTGTCCTTCTTGGGGATGAGGATAAGGTTGGCGCAAAAGATCGATCTGGGCTACTTCGCTCCTTAGAAGAATACTATGATCGCCTTATGGATATCTGACTTGATGATGTCCCAACAAGATCGAAAGAAGACACCTATGAATCCGTCAAGGCCTGGCGCACTATGTTCGTTTAGGGCCCATACTACATCTTTGACTTTAGTTTTAGAGGGAATATGTTGTAGTTGATTGTTATCTTCATATTCGATCAATTGAGGGATCTCCACTAGGAATTCCATGTCCTCCACAATAGCTTCTTTCGTGAATAATTGAGTATAAAAATCAGTGGTAGTCGATTGGATGTCCCGTTGATCTTTAAGAATAACTCCGTTCTCGTTAGTAATCTGATGCAGGTTTAGTTGTCTGTGCCCCTTGATGCAGGAGTGGAAGTAGCTAGAGTTCCTGTCACCTTCAATGTCCCAAGTCAGCTTCGCTTTCTGTTTCCAGAATTCTGTCTCAACTTTCAACCAGAACTTCAGTAGCGCCCTGGTGAGGTTGAGGGAGGCACGAGCCTCAGGGGATTTATCTGTGGCAAAAATAATTTTGGTGCAGGCCACGTCGTCCTCGGTCGTACGGACAGCGTGGAAGATATCGCCAAAAGCCTCCTTGCTCCAGACAGTAAGAGCTTTTTTCGTGGCTTTCAGCTTGACCGCCACATGGATGAGGAGTTCTAGCTCATCGTGAGTCGTCCAGCCAGCTGCTACAGTATTCCTGAATTGGGGATGGTGGCTCCATAGGTCGAGGAAGTGAAAACTTTTCTTGATCTGGTTGTCAGAACTGCTGATTTCGATGAGTAGGATAGAGTGGTCCGATTCTGGGGAGTTGAGGTAAGAGATTCTAGAGATGATTCCCATATCTGACTACTGAGCATTGACGAGGGCACGGTCAAGATGGGAGTATTACCGCTGGGCACCTTCCTGCATGTTACACCAAGTAAATGTGTTGCCAGAGAACTGAAGGGAAGACAGGTTTTTGCCAAATATAAAGCTGGTGAAATCATTCACAGCCGACTGCGGGGGCGGACGACCCTCCGACTTCTCCTCTCTGCAAGTGATAGCGTTAAAGTCACCTATACATAGCCATGGAAGGTTAATGTGATGAAGGTGAGTATCTCGAAGGTCCTTCCAAAGTTGTTTGCGTTCAGAAATGTCACAGCTGCCATGAACAACCGATAAGAGGGATCGGGACTGGAGCATGGGGTGTTCCACCAAACATGATAGCGCCTGTCTCGAGTCGTGAATGGTACCGAACTTGACATCGATCGCAAAAAGGATCCATATATCATGACATCCGACGATAACCAAGGGAAAACCAAGCTGAAGCTGGATGGATTTGAGTTTTTTATGGGGGATTTTGGGTTCAATGATCACTAAGATGTCAATCATGTGAATTTTCTTGAGACTGTTTAATCTTCTCAAGGTGGGTTTGTTCGCTAGGCTCCTAATATTCCAAGAAAGGATGTTAAGCATTGAGGTTGCGGTGGAGGGTGGCTTTGGTAAGTTTTGCAGCTAACCTAGTGGTCATGGCCGTGGCCTCTTTATCACACTTCTTCTTCTTCTTCTTTTTGGATATTTTGGTGTGCTTCTCTGTTGCTCAAACCTGCAACCTCTAGGGGGTATGCCTCACTCTAATCACTTGAGCTAGAGGTCTTTAGTTATATATATTAGAGAATAGGAACTTTATTGATGTATCAGGTGCAAAATATCGAAGCCTATACAAGTATACACGACAAACGCGAAACAAAACTATCGAAAGAACCAAAAATCTATCTGGTCCGTGCAGCTATATCAGCATCGACCAAAAGCGAGCCGAAGAGTATGTACAGCACCTGCTGATCTTTGGATTTGTTGGAGGACCTTCCCGTTTAGCTGTAAGGGGTTGAATAGGCGTCCTTCGTACCTGTATTTGTTCCGGTTCTTTCAGATGACCCAAATTTTGGTGGCAGCAATGATCTGATTTCCGATCTACCCCAGCTGGCAAGGAGATCGTTGAAGCCCCCGGCCTAGTGAACCTAGTCGCAACAGAGGGAGAGGCTGGACCATAATTGTGAGGCGAGGCTTTCGGTGAGCATGATGTGTTCGGCTATTTAGGCGTGGTTCTCAGTACAGCAATGGCATCTAGCGGTAAGGCTGAATTCGATACATGTAAGGGAATCATCAGTTGGAAGCTTTCGGTGGTGAGCTCTCCAGATAAGAATTAACTATTTATTGGGGGATGCATGAGTGCCAGAAAGGGACGATTAATGGGAATGGCATATCGGTGCCTCTTACCACGGTTTTGGCAGATGCCATTGTCAAGGTGCCATCGGACGTAGGAGACTAGTACGGGGTATCAGGGATCTCGCTAAGTCAGGCATCAGCGGTGGCCAGGTCGTCCGTCCCCTCCGGACCTAGCTAATCACTGGCGCAGCCCTAGTTCCAGCCAGTGTCGTCGATCTATAAATTATGGATCTTGTAATTGGGTCGGCAGACGGGGAAAACTGGAGGATAATATGGCCGAGCCAACATTCGTGCCACAGCGACGAGTTGTCGTTACCAAGTTGCAGGTGGATTAAGGGTTCAGCAAGGCATCGACCAAGTAAGATACGGTGCCAGGATGCGGATGAGCGATTGTTGGCGACGGCTGTCGTGGGGTGTGACTGTCGGAAGTATCTGGCCTTCATGAATCTTGTCCAGATGGATGTATTCGAACAAAACTTCTACCACAACTTTATGGAGCAGGTGTCAAAGATGTGTGCTAATCTGCTGAAACCAAGTCCACCCGCGTTGGTAGGTTTGGCTATCGAGTCCCAGCTGGCCTAGCGATGTTTGTCCTTGCCATTGAGATGTCCCCAGAAGAAGCTGGTGAAGAAGGATTCCATAGAGGATAATAGCTTCTTAGGGGGGAACAGACGGCCAGGGTGTACATGGGGATAGAGGCAAGGACATGCTTGATGAGAATTATCTTACCTCCAGGCGGAGAGTCATGTTGTGCCATCCCACAATTTTGTTTTTGATTTTGTTCACTAGCCCGTTGAAGATTCCCGAACTAAATCTGCCGTAAACCAGCAGGCACCCCAAGTAGGAAAATGGTGGGTACATGATGGTGAATGAGGTCAGGTTGGCGAGCCTGGCCGAGTGGTTCCTGTCGGCTTTATGGTGGGTGTAGATAACACTTTTATCGGTGTTAATCTACTAGCCGGAGCACCTAGTATACCTCTCTAGAGTACTGGTGACAACCTCCACCGACCCGATATCTCTGGATGAGAAGATGAGGATGTCGTTGGTGTAAGCCAGATGTATGATTAGAGGGCAACCATAGTGGTATGGAAGTGGTAGAATCTGGGGGTATTTGCCATGTTATTAAGGTTTCTGTTGAGCACCTCGGCCGCAATGATGAGATGGTGGATGATAGAGGGTCTCCTTGCCTGACTCCACGGCTGAATTTGAAGAAACCGTCGGCTTGCACGTTGATAACAGTGGAGAACCAAAAGTTTTTTATAGATCTGAAGATGACGTCTATCCAGCTCTCGGAGAACCCGAAGGCCCTGAATACCCAAATCATGAATTGCCAGTCCAGACGATCATATGCCTTTTCTATATCTAGTTTGATAGCGATGTTTTCCCCCCTAGCCGGGAATTTTATGCACATAATCATCTCTTGAGGAAGAAGGATGTTATTGGTGATGTTTTGACCGAGGACAAAACTGCTTTGCTTCTCAGATATGATCTTGGGAAGAAGGGAGAACATGCGGGTTACGATGATCTTGGAGATGATTTTGTTGGTAAAGGTACATAAACTGATAGGTTTGAAGTCTTTGAAGGTCTCCGGGTTGTCTTTCTTAGTGATAAGAATAAGGTTGGCGTGGAAGATGGCTTTAGGGTATCCCGTGTCTTGAAAGAATGCAACCACAGCCTCGTAAAAGTCAGATTCGATGATATCCTAGCAAGATCTGAAGAAAACTCCAGTAAAGCCATCAGGCCCAGGTGCGCTGTCCTCATCGAGGGCCCAGATAGCGGTCTTGACTTCCTCAGCAGAGGGGGGGTTAAGAGCTCCACGTTCTCCCGCTCGTCGATCAGTGTGGGGATCGCTGCCAAGAACTCCTCTTTCTTAGTGACGATATCTTTGGAGAAAAGTTTGGTGTAGAAGTTGGCGGCTGCCGAGTGGATGTTCCGCTGGTCTCTGAGTGAGATGTCGTTGTCGTCATGTATTTGGTGCAGCTTAAGCTGATGACAGCGCCCTATAACGCAAGCATAAAAGAAGGCAGAATTTTTATCGCCCTCTGCAACCCAGGTCAATCTGGCTTTCCGCTTCCAGAATTCTGTCTCCACCTTCAGCCGGGACTTAAGGAGTGATTTTGTACGGTTGAGAGCTGAGCGAGCCTCTGGGGATCTGTCCGTTGTATGCAGGATCTCCGCGCGGGTGATGTCATCCTCCACCGTCTTAATCGCTTGAAAAATATTGCCAAACGCAAGGTTGCTCCAAGTCACGAGGGCGCCCCTGGTGGCTTTAAGCTTAGCAGCCACGTGAACAAGGGGGTCGGGGTTACTCGTCGAACTACAGACGGAGGCCACAATGTTCCTGAATTGAGGGTGATGTCTCCAGACATCCAGGAAACAAAAAGGTTTCTTGATGAAGCTCGAGTCATTGCTGATTTCGATAAGGAGAGGGGAGTGGTCCGATTCGATGGTGTTGAGGTAAGAAAGATTGGAGATGAGATCCAAGTTGGTCCAACGGTTGTTGACCAGGGCTCGATCCAGGCAGAAATATTGTCTTCTAGCTCCTTCCTGCATGTTACACCAGGTAAAAGTGTTGCCAGAGAAATGGAGGGGGCACAAGTGGGCGTTGAAGATGAAGGCATTGAAGTCATTTATGGCTTGCTTGGGGAGAGGGCGGCCCCCTGACTTCTCATCTCTGAGGGATATCATGTTGAAGTCACCAAGGCATAGCCACGGAAGGTTGCTGTAGTTGAGGTGGGTGTCTATCAGGGTGTCCCAGAGCATCTTATGTTCAGAAACGTCACAGCTACCGTAGACCGCAGAGAGGAAGGATCGGGATGTGGGGGAGGGATGCTCTACCTAGCAGGATTGCGCTTATATAGAGTCTTGCATGATGCCAAATTTGTATTCGGCGGTGAGGATAATCCAGATGTCATGGCATCCGACGACAGTAAATGGGAATCCGAGTTGCAGCTGGATGGATTTGAGTTTCTTTGGGGTATTTTGGTTCGATAATTACTAATATGTCAACCCGATGGATTTTCTTGAAGCTGGTTAATCTCCTCAAGGTGGATTTATTGGCCAGCCCTCGCACATTCTACGATAGAATGTTAAGCATTGATATGGTTACAGGGGGGAGGGTGTTGAGCTTTGTGGCTGACCGTGTGGTCATAGCCGATTGCTCGTAGGCAAGTTTTTTCTTCTTACTGTGGTTGATGTTGGGAGCTCTCCGAAGAACAGTCGCAGTGTCTGCTACTGAGGTGGTATCTCTGGTAACCTCTCCTGAGAGGGTGGCAACCTCTTTCACAATTTTGTCCAGTGCGCAGATGGGGTTGCTGAGGTCAAGGAAACCGGCATCTCTGGCTTGCTGAAGTCGTTTCGCGGGGACTATGCCTAGAGAGGGGAGGGCTATCTCAGAGGCTCTGCCTGACAGGAAGGGACGGTGCTTGGAAACGGAGAGGGTTGGGTGGATGATCAACACCATCAGGTTCTCCTCCTTGCTGGTCGGGGTCTCGATGGCGCTCTGCACGCCTTCTAGAGGAGGGGTCGGGGGCGGGAGCTCGACGGTGCTCTGTTTACCTACAAGGGGAGGGGTCTGCCTAGGAAGGGTTCTCTTCCTTCGGCGTCATCTGTAGAGGGAGAGGGGAGGTTGTCGAATTTGTTTTGGAGGAGGATGGCAGGGGGTTCGAAGGGGATGATGGCTTTAGCCGACGGAGGGGGTGCGCCGGGGCTGGGAGCCGTCGCTGTCTTCAAAGCAGGAGTGAGAGTTGGGGATGGGGAGGATCGGTGCTGAGAAGATGATCCGGGTTGCTTTTGAGGGTTTTTGCGAACAGGGGGCTTTCTTCTTTAGCTCCGGATGGGCCGATAAATAATGCTTAGTGAGGTGGCCTCGGATTTGACAATGTTTGCAGAAAATAATATTGTTATCGTACACCAGGGTCTGAAAGTGTGACTTTCCTTTGAGTTTGATCTGAATGAGTGTTAAGGGTCGTGTGACAGGTCGAGCTCCATGTAAATCTTTACGTAGTTTCCTTTAAAGAGGTTGCGGGTTTCTTCGGCTATCGCCACCAGGGTCCCGAAGGAGCTGGCGATTCTCTTCAGAGCTGTGGGGGCAAAGTAGACGAGGGGGAGGTTTGGAAGGCTGATCCACGTCGAGATAATCATCGAGTCGACTTTGGGGTTAAATTCGGGGGACCACTTGGCGATCTTGACGGTGTGAGTATCAAAGCTGGTGGTGCCTTTGGTCCAGACTAAGGATGGTGAGAATTGGAGGAAAGGTGGAGAAGCATGTGTTTGGGGTCTAAAGGGGCAACCTGGTACGCAGATTTGAGACCCCAGTTTGCGATAGCTTCTTGGACATAGGTGATCTTTTGGCATCTTGTCGGGAACTTCAGCATGAAAGTCTTCGCAAAGTTGGCAGATAAGGAGAAGATCTCTGCTGGAGAGAACGGAACGCGAATGGTTTGGCCGACGGAGGGGTACGGGAGGATGATGTCCGGCAGAGTAGCGTCCTTGGTCAGAATAGGATGCTGTGTCCTGCGATCTGGCCGTAGAGCCTCCGTATAAGAGAGGACTTTGAGGGGGATTGCTGTGTATGTGGGGGGGAGAAGCTAGGAGCCCAGTCCGAGGGGGTGCAGGGCTTCCATCAGCGGGTGAAGGGGAGAGGTGGGCGCATGGCCGGTGCTCCAAGGAAGTGTGGGTGCATGCCCCGCCAAGGTAGGATTGGGAGTCGGGCCTACGCCCGACGGATCGGGAGTGAGCGCATGGTCGCCTGCTAGATGGGGTGCCAGGCTGGGCGCAGAGGGAGGTGGCGCATGCCCGCCAGAGTGTTGGGGAGGCGCATGGCTGAGGGAGGAGACGGTGTGTGCATAGCCACCCGTTTCAAGGGTGGGAGCACGGCACCCCGTACGAGGGAGAGTGCAAGGCCGGTGGGGGGCGCATAGCCAACAGCGGGCACGATGCCGCCCCCCGGAGCAGTGAGCGCATAGAGGATCGAAGAGGACGCATGCGACTGATCGGGCGCATAGCAAGCCACCCCGCCAACTGTCACAACAGATTTGGGGGGAATTCAAAATTGAATATAAAGGGCGGGTAGATCATAGTCCCGCGGATGCTGACGTACCGACGGGCTGGCTGAACTGGCCAAGTAGGAAGGGAGCGATATGGGGGGCCGCCGGTGAGGGAGGCCAGCGGAGAGGGGCAGCACCAGGCGGCTTCCAAACACGGCTATAGGGCTGATCTGGCAGGCTGCTGAGAGGATGATCGGGTGAGGGATCGGGGGCGGTGGTCGGTGGTGGCCACCGGAGCTTAGGGGCTACCCCGACGGTAGCGAAACTGACTAAGGCCAACTGTGCCGGCGTCCAAGCGGTTGACGGGCGCGGGGCCTCCGGAGCGTGCTCGCTCGGAGCCGTCGAGGAGGAGGAGGCGGGGCGCCTGCACGGGCGCCACCTGGGGCGAGAGGGGAGGGGCTGGAGGCGGGCTGCCTGGGCAACTCGGCCCCGGCGCCGAGAGCGGGCGGGGGAGTGGTCATGCGGCCAAGGGAACACGGGAGAAGAAGATATATATATATATATATATATATATATATATATAAAGATGTGAATAGTATATAACATTTTATATATAAAAATATGTACATAACACTTTACGATGATAGTAAGATTTTGCTAAAGCTTATAGAAAGTTTTTGAATTTTTTTGAAAATTTAGGTAATTTATTCGAATGTCATTGAATAGGTCATTATTGTCTCATAATAACAATAAATAATAATAGTATATAAATAATATTATCAATAGTAATAACAACAATAGCAATAATAAATATAACTAAATATTTTAAATCGAATATATATATATTTATTTATTTATTTTTTATTTAAATTTATAATAATTTTTATTTTTATTTTTATTTTTATTTTTATTTATATATATATATATATATATATATATATATATATATATATATATATATATATATATATAATATATATATATATATATACACCAGTGGCGCGTGGCACACCGTAAGACCGCTGGCACTCAGGGGTGAGGGCGTGGGTTCGAGCCCCCACTCCCACGGAGGCGGCTAGGTGGCGTTGTCTACGGCCTCCGAGCCAAGGCTGGCTTGATGGCGTTGTCCACGGTGAAGAACAGATGGCAACTCTAGAGGGGGTGAATAGAGGTTATAACGATAATAACTAATTAAAAATTAAACTCTTTCACAAGCTGAAAGTAATCAGAGTAAATGCGGAAATAAATAAGGAGCAAGAAAGCATATGCAAACACAGCCAATTTTTAACCTGGTTTCCCTCGTAGAGGACTAGTCCAGGCCTGAGAACTCTAGCTCAGGATTAAATCCACTATTTGTGAAATAGTAGTTACACCCCGTGCCTTTACTTCAGAAGAGCACGTCAACTTCTTACAAAGATCGCAGTGGCGATGCTTGGAATTTTTCAAACGACTTCTTGAACTCTTGTACAAACTCCTAAGTGAAAAATGCTGAGCACTTGAGGCTTAGGGAGCTTGTGGCTAGTAGATGAAGAAGGGTATGGCTTGTATTGAGCTTTAGGGAGAAGAGAAGAGAAGAGAAGATGGGATGATTTGAAATGAGAGAAATCATGGCCTATTTATAGGATACCAGGTAGGCAGAATTCGGCCAGAATTCTAGTTGGATCATTCAAAAATTTGGCCGTTGGACAACTTGCAACCAGCCAACCCTAAAAATTAGGGTGCTGATTTTTAGGGGACAGAGTTCGGCCCGAACTCTGTGTGGAGGCAGAGTTCGGCCCGAACTCTGTGTGGAGGCAGAGTTCGGCCCAAACTCTGTCTTCAGAGCACAGAATGGGTCATTGGTCCAATAGGCTTATTTGAATGTGTGTAGAGCTTTGGATTTTGGGTAGGGTATAGGTTAAGTCTCAGATGCTCAGCACAACTCAGCTTACATAAGTCTAGACTCAATAAAATTATAAATACAGACTCAAAATGACTTGCATTGCAAAACTGAGCTGTCGTCTGACTTGTGCTGGATGCAGTCTTCATGTGTCTTATTGAATTATCACAAGTATTATTTAGTCAATTCTATCAATATTTGGTTGACTGTGACTTTGTGTCAACAATCTCCCCCATATTGATAATTGACAAATAATAATTGTATATTTAATATTCATACCTGGACACATTTAAGGACAAAAAAGCATAGCTCCCCCGTAATCAGTACCGAGCTTAAAAAAGTAGCTCCCCGTAAACATTGCTTTGAATCATGTTGGCTGATAAGAACATTCTCCCAAAAGCACAGATACAGAGATAAAAAGAATATAGAATATACAAAAATATCTCCCCCTTTTGGCATTTAGCAATTAACCATAATCAATTAAGAACTGGCAAGCACACCAAAAGATAATAGAAGAAACTGCATAGAAACTGATAAAACTACTAAATGTCTCAAGAGCCACAACTCATAATAAGTCTAATACAATCAAAGCGCATAAAAGTAACTATATCAACTAAAATCTAAAAATCATAAATCATAAGCTAAGATCCTCAGTAGCAGCAGCAAGTAAAAGTCCATATCCATTATCGAGCTCGTGAAGGCCCAGCGTCGTCTGATGGATCAGTAAAGGAACGACGAGGGTCCACGAAGCATGCATCGAGATCCAAGTAGCGAATAACCCAAGGATCATCGATACGATATCCCTCACGACCAGGGTCCCGCTCCATAGGAATAGGCATGAAAGGATGGCGAGACATGGAGTACCGAATATCGTACAACAAATTGCTGATGGCACTCATTTGCAGGGTAGTCCTATAATCCAGCTGAGTCCAGCGATTATCCTCTAAGGTGAAACGATCGCGGAGCATGGTCTGAAGAGACTCGAGAGTGGCAGGAGGAGGAGGAGAAATCCTGTCCAAGAGGAGGGGCATCTGGCTCATCATCAGAATGCTCAGACACGACTGGTGAGCCAACGGCTGCCTGAAGCCTCCGTGCCTTTGAAAGAAAGGCAGGGGCAGGTAAGAACTGGCACTCATCAAGTGGTATGCGAAATGCATGAAATACCATAGGAAGATACAAAGCATAAACCAAGGATCTTGGTTTCTTCCTACAATTAATCATCCAGTCCATCATGGTACGTAAAAGATTAAATGGTACATGAAAGTGAAGGTGATATAAGGCCGAGATTTCAAAGTAGTTGACTTCATCGGTGGATCCCGCTTTGCATAGAATAGTGTTGAAAATAATCCGATGAAGTTCATAAAAATAGGGATTGAGATACTTGGCCAAAGCTTACGAGGACGTGTGTTCGGGGTACACAAGTCGTCCTTGAAGCTTTCAAGTGAAGACCCATCGGGAAATTGAAACGATCGAGCTTCAACAAGCTTTTCCCATGAGTTTGGCTCTTGGAGTTCAAGGTGTTCGGCCAAATCGAAATCATCAAACGAGATGTCAATGCCCGCAACCCGTGAATAAATATGTGTATCATCATGAGTTAGGTTGCAGTAGAATATTTGAATAGCACTACGATAAATGACCGAGTTGGTGGTGACAAGTTCGTCAAGGCAAAGGTCATGAAAAAGTGCATCATATTGAGAAAAAATAGTAAAATTGATAGGGTGACCTGCAAACACCGGACGTGTCCGAAAATTACTAAACCAATCATTAGATGCGTCGAGTGATACAAATATTCGGTCGTCAAATGTGTTTAGGTCAAGTGGACGAGGTGGATTGAAAAACGGGTGGATAGGTGGTTGTTGTTCAACGGGTGGTGCAACGGGCGATTCTACGCGAGGAGGAGCATTCGAAGAGGACGCTCCCTCGGTTCTAAGTCTCTTTCCGCGATTGAACAAACGTAGAGCCATGAAACAATAAAGATAATAGAGAAATTGAGATATAGAAAAGTGTTGAGATATACCTCAAGTGATGATGAACAATGAAGGAGAATGGTGAAAGAGGCCTTCTCCTTGAGTTTGGGGAAGAGATGAGCTCTAGAAAGGAAGAACTAGGGTTAGGGTTTTGAGAAAAAGTGTTTAGAGAAGTGGAAAAGGTGGCAATGGAGGAGAGGAGAGAGGAGAGCCCGAATATATGTGAAAGGTTCCAATTGGTCGGAACAAATATGGGACATGGATCTATTTATGATCAGCGGCTGAGACTGTTTCCGGTTCTGGAACAGCCAGGCCGAATTCGGCCCGAACTCTGGTTAGGGCAGAGTTTGGCCCGAATTCCGGATTCTGTTGACAGAACAGGAATCAGGCTGAGAAGAAGAAAAAATGGTTAAGTGTAAGAGACCAAAGGAAAAGGAAAGTGAGGACATATACAAGAAATACTCAAGTGGAGAATGACAGAAAGTTAACTTTGAAGCAAAGTTAAGTTTGGAAAATTTGCATTTTAGCATATGATAAATTAAAAATGAACCATGTAATAAACAAGAAATTATATCATAATTCAATATTTTGAAGCTGCCATGGGTTAGCTGCAGGGGCCGGATCCCAGCTAGCGGTAGTCCTGAGGACTAGTGCACCGTGTCGCTTAGGCTTTTACGCCTTGTTGTCAGAAGGTCCCTTTCGGCTTGTACCCATAGCAATTTCATCAAAAAGAATTAAGACCTACTCGATATTTACGCAGGTTATTTTAATTAAAACAGCTTCATCCAAAATTCCAAGTTCACGACAGAGAAAATTGAAGCGCTCTTCAGATAATAGTTTTGTGAAGAAATCTGCTAGCTAATGATCAGTGTCAATAAATTCTAAGTTAATAGTGCCATTTTGCTGATGATCACGCAAAAAGTGGTGACGTATTTCAATGTGCTTCATGCGTGAGTGACAAATGGGGTTCTTAGTGAGATTATAGCACTAGTGTCATCACAAAAGATTGGAATATGCATAAAGATAAGTTGTAGTCTTCAAGGGTTTGCTTCATCCACAAAATTTGTGCACAACAACGCCCAGCTGCGATGTATTCAGCTTCTGTTGTGGATAGTGCGACAGAATTCTGCTTCTTGCTAAACCAAGAGACTAAAGCCTTTCCTAATAAAGACACGTACCGCTCATACTTTTACGGTCGACCATGCATCCGACGAAATCAGCATCAGAGTAACCAATGAGGTCAAATGATGTTGACTTAGGATACCATAGGCCCACTGTAATCGTACCCTTAAGGTATCGAAAGATACGTTTAACAGCAGTCATGTGTGATTCTTTAGGATTTGCTTGATATCTAGCACACAGGCAAACGCTAAACATAATTTCCGGACGACTAGCAGTTAAATAGAGTAGACTGCCTATCATACCTCGATACTTACGTTGGTCCACGGGTTTGCCGCTTTCATCTGGTTCTAGTTTAGTTGTAGTAGCCATTGGAGTGCTGATTGGTTTGACGTTGTCAAGGTCGAATTTCTTTAGCATGTCCTTTGTATACTTTGACTGACAGATGAAAGTTCTATTTGACATTTGTTTGACTTGCAGTCCAAGAAAGTAGTTGAGCTCCCCTATCATGCTCATCTCAAACTCGGTCTGCATACACTTGGCAAAATCTTGACAGAGGGTTTCATCAGTAGAACCAAATATAATATTATCTACATATATTTGCACTAAGATAATAGTATCTTTGAAAGATTTTAAAAAGTGTGGTGTCAATTTTCCCTTTTGAAAAACCTTTCTCAAGCAAAAAATTGCTTAGCCGTTCATACCAAGCTCTAGGGGCTTGTTTGAGGCCATATAGCGCTTTCTTTAGCTTGAAAACATAGTCGAGAAATTTGTGATTTTCAAAGCCAGGAGGTTGTTTCACATAAACTTCCTCCTTAATAAATCCATTCAAGAAAGCACTTTTAACATCCATTTGAATAATTTGACATTTTAAAAATTTACAAATGCACAAAGCATCCGAATGGATTCCAATCTAGCAACAGGAGCATAAGTCTCATCGTAGTCGATACCTTCCTCTTGGTTGTATCCTTGGGCTACTAGACAAGCTTTGTTGCGTGTGACTGAACCATCTTCATTTACTTTGTTTCTAAAAACCCTTTAGTACCAATGATCGAGTGATTAGCAGGTCTAGGAACGAGTTCCCATACTTGGCTCTCGAATTGGTTGAGTTTCTCTTGCATAGCAGAAATCCAAAATTTATCATTAAAAGCTTCTAAAATGTTTTTCGGCTCAATTTGTGAAATAAAGGCAGTGCTAGCAATAGAGTCTCTTAATGACGATCTAGTAGTTACTTTACGTGAAACCTCACCTATTACCAATTTTCTGGATGTGACGACTTGAAAGAGAATTTCTTTGGCAAGCCCTCCAGAGAATTGGTTTCGGTTGTGGTATCATTGGAGTAGAAGTTGATGACTCAACATCATCATCAAGAGTAGCTGTTGTACTGTTATCTTCATCAAAAGTCACATTTGTAGACTCTTCCACAATTAATGAGCGTTTGTTAAATACTCTATATCCCTTGCTCTTGGCAGCATAGCCAAGGAAAATACCATCGTCAGCTTTGGCATCAAATTTGCCTAAGTGTCTTTGGTGTTAAGGATAAAACATCTACAACCAAAAACTATAAAATAAGAAACATTTAGGGTTCTCCCAAACCAAAGCTCATAGGGTGTTTTCTTCGTAATAGGACGAATAAGCACCCTATTTAAAATGTGGCATGCTGTACTGACAGCTTCAGCCCAAAAGTATTTCGGAAGTGAAAACTTGTTCAATATGACTCTAGCTATATCGTCAAGAGTCCTATTCTTCTGCTCCACAACACCATTTTGTTGAGGAGTTCTTGGACAAGAAAACTCATGATCAAAACCATTAGAATCACAAAACTTTTCAAAATTAGTATTTTTGAATTCGCCTCCATGATCACTTCGGATTCGAGTAATCATGTAGTCTTTTTTATTTTGAACTTTCTTAACAAAATCTTGAAAATTGAAACAGTATCGTTTATTTGTAAGAAAAAACCCATATAAATCTAAAAAAATTATCAACAATGACAAAAGCGTAGAGTTTTCACCAAGACTGGCTACTCTACTAGGGCCAAATAAATCCATATGAAGTAATTGCAAGGGTCTAGTAGTGCTTACAGAGTTTATGGAATGAAAAGAGGACTTGGTTGTCTTATTCAATTCACATTCGGCACATACCGTGTCCTTTTTGAATGTGATGTCGGACAAGCCTCTAACTAGCTTCTTAGTCGATAGCCTGGATATAGTATCCATGTTGGCATGACCAAGATGCTGGTGCCACAGTAATCTTTCATCCTTATGAGCATATAGACATCTACCTGCATTGTTAGTATCTCTAGACAGATAGAAAATATAAATATTATCCTCTCTTACCCCTTCAAAAGCAATGTCCCCTGTTGACCTATCATAAATAAAGAATTTATTTTGTCCAAAGTTAATGTCATATCCATGGTCAGCAAGATGACTAATGCTGAGCAGGTTATGCTTTAACTCGATCACTAGGCAGACATCCATTATTACGGGAGAGGGAGGATGACCAAATACCATTACCTATAATATACCCTTTAGGTTGTTACCGAAGGATACATATCCTTCTCTCTTTATCGATAGTGATGCGAAAAGATTTGCGTCTCCGTCATATGCCACGAGCATCCACTATCGAGAATCCACTTACTCTTAGTTGAGGAGGGAATGTCCACCTACATCAAGAGTAGATGTGACCTTTGGTACCCAAGTTCTTGAGGGTCCTGAAAAGTTAGTTTTCGGAAACCATACATATATCTTTCTATCTACTATCTTCTAATTCTATATTATGGTGAAATGTGTCCATATAATCCACAATAAGTACATATAGCATTCTTATTTACGTTAGGAGCATGCATATGTGTCTATGAGTAGAGTGATGTAGAGTAGCATAATGATATGTAGAGTTAGCATGGGATGATGTCTATATGTAGAGTGATGTGGAGCAATGTGGTGATAATGTCTATATGGAGTAGCATGGTGATGATGTCTATATAGAATTTCATGGTGATGATGTCTATATGTAGAGTGATGATGATTTTGTGCAACATAGTGATGATTGTATCTATGTGTAGCATGATGATTCTGTGACAAATGAGAATTATTTTACGTACATGTGGTTTGTGTGCTTTATGAAAGTGTGTGTATATGTAAGCATGATTATGAGCTGTAGGTGGATGACGTGGTTGACTAGTATGAGTGGTGTCATGCTTTGTGTGTGTCTCATGTGATTGGGTTTAAGGTTGAGCAACCTGTTTTCCCAATTTAGTCTCTAATTTCTTAGAGACAGCCTGCAGTTCAGTAACCTTAGCATTCAAACCATATATCTTAGTAATAGAAATCAGTGTGTCTACTCTTTTTTCTGCAAGCTCCGTGTTGAGTGCTGTTATTTCTTGTGTTTGTTGTTCAATGCGTGCTTCGGCATCATGTAAGCTTATTTTAAGCTTAGATACCTCATTTGTGACATCCGTGGATGAAGTGTCTCTAATCTTATCAAGCAGTAAAGAAAGTTTTTGAATTTTGACTTCATGACTTTTGATCTTTTCCTTGGCATGTTTATTTACCATAACCTTTTTATGATCATCAGTAAATCGGTAAAAGCGTTGCCAAGTTCATCAAAAGTGAAGTCATCAAGAGTTTTGTTTGATACCTTGTCGGACGTTGCCATTAGGCACATGTTTGCAGCATCTTGAGGAGAGTCCTTTTCTTCCTCGGATTCACTAGCTTCGCTTTTATGCCAAATGCTCATGTTGGCATATTTCTTTGAGGAAGCCTTCTTGTATGGTTTCTCATAGCGGTTGTTCTTCTTTAAGAATGGACAGTCTATTCGAACGTGTCCCATCTTCTTGCAACCGTAGCATGTTGGCTCTTTATCGTCATCTTCTTGTGGTTCCTTTTTCTTCGGTTGAAGCGAAGGAATTTCTTGAAGTTGCGGACAAGGAGAGCTTGATCATCACCTTCCGAGTTGTCGTCATCCGTCTCTTCGGAGTCAGTCCTTCGTCGGTGAGCTTTGAGGGCGATCTCCTTAGCCTTAGGAGCAGACTCTTCGAAGTCCTTGAGGTCAAGCTCATAAGTCATCAGCTTTTCCATCAAGGTCTCCATGGACATAGTTGTGAGATCATTTCCTTCTATGATGGCTGTTACCTTAGGGTTCCAAATCTTTGGTAGCCCCCTAAGTAGCTTGCGAATCTTCTCATGATTTGAATATTATTTGTCGAACGAAGATAGGGGATTGATGATGTCGAGGAATCTTATGAACATTTGCGTGATCGTCTCATTTGGCTTCATCTTGAAAGCCTCATATTCTTGAGTGAGACGGCTTATCTTCGATTCCTTGACTTGGGTGGTTCCTTTATGCGTCACTTTTAGAAGTCTCCATACTTCGTGAGAGGTGGTGCATGTTGAGACTCTGTTGAACTCATTCATGTCTATAGTACAGAATAAAGCATTAATAGCTCTCGCGTCGAGACTTGCTGTTTCTTCTCCTCGTCAGAATATTTGTCATGTGGTTTCTCAACGAGATCACCATTGACAACTATCCTGGCGGGCTTTTTGTAACCATCGGTGACGATGGTCCACAGGTCGAAGTCTAGCGACTTGAGATAAAAGCTCATCCTTGTTTTCCAATAGGTGTAGTTAGTTCCATCAAATAGGGGAGGCCTATGAGTGGACTGCCCTTCACCGTGATTGGAAATCAAGGATTGTGTGGTTGCCATGGATCAGCTCTAGGATGTTAGTCCTTGTTGAGAGAACCGAGCTCTGATACCAATTGAAGAACAGATGGCAACTCTAGAGGGGTGAATAGAGTTTATAACGATAATAACTAATTAAAAATTAAACTCTTTCACAAGCTGAAAGTAATCAGAGTAAATATGGAAATAAATAAGGAGCAAGAAAGCATACGCAAACACAGCCGATTTTTAACTTGGTTTCCCTCGTGGAGGACTAGTCCAGGCCTGAGAACTCTAGCTCAGGATTAAATCCACTATTTGTGAAATAGTAGTTACACCCCGTGCCTTTTCTTCAGAAGAGCACGTCAACTTCTTACAAAGATCGCAGTGGCGATGCTTGGAATTTTCCAAGCGACTTCCTGAACTCTTGTACAAACTCCTAACTGAAAAATGTTGAGCACTTGAGGCTTAGGGAGCTTGTGGCTAGTAGATGAAGAAGGGTATGGCTTGTATTGAGCTTTAGAGAGAAAAAAGAGAAGATTGGATGATTTAAAATGAGAAAATCATGGCCTATTTATAGGATACCAGGTAGGCAGAATTCGGCCAGAATTCTGGTTGGATCATTCAAAAATTTGGCCGTTGGACAACTTGCAACCAGCCAACCCTAAAAATTAGGGTGCTGATTTTTAGGGGACAGAGTTCGGCCCGAACTCTGTGTGGAGGCAGAGTTCGGCCCGAACTCTGTCTCCAGAGCACAGAATGGGTCATTGGTCCAATGGGCTTATTTGGATGTGTGTGGAGCTTTTGGATTTTGGATAGGGTATAGGTTAAGTCTCAGATGCTCAGCACAACTTAGCTTACATAAGTCTAGACTCAATAAAATTATAAATACAGACTCAAAAATGACTTGTATTGCAAAACTGAGCTGTCGTCTGACTTGTGCTGGATGTAGTCTTCATGTGTCGTATTGAATTATCACAAGTATTATTTAGTCAATTCTATCAATATTTGGTTGACTGTGACTTTGTGTTAACGCACGGGCCTTGGGTTTGAAATATATATATATATATATATATATATATATATATAAGCATTTTACTGTTCCCCTACGGGAACATAAAATCAAAATCTCGAGCCCCCGACCCCTATATATATATATATATATATATATAAGCATTTTACTGTTTCCCTACGGGAACAATAAAATCGAAATCTCGAGCCCCCGACCCCTCATAAATGTATCAAAAGAAAAAAATTAAAAACCCTCATCCCTTGTGCCTCCCCCTGGAGGTCGTCGCCAACGCGCGCACCAAAGGAGTGTCGCCGGTCGGTGATGAAGCGCGCGGGACAACAGTCGAGTACCAAAAGCAGCACAAGTAGCAGCCGCACCAGTCATATGTGCTCAAGTTCGCGATCTGATTTCTTTCTACTTGTTCGATGTTTTTTTGAAACGATTGCGCAGGTACGTAGACAACCTAAACACCTTCATTTTGCTTAATCCGTGATGTATGTGACAAAAGTCGAGTTTTAAAATAAAATAAAAAACTCGAGTTTCAAAATTAAGAAAAAATACTGTTTTGGAAGCCAAATTTCAAAGAGAATACTTAGAATATTCAAAATCTTAAAAAACAAAATTGTAGCCAATATGAACGGCTTCATAACGGCTATTTATTCGTAACTTTCTCTTCATTAATTTATAAATAAAATCAGTTCCAAAAACCCAAAAAATCAGTTTTTGAAACTTAGAAATCTTCGATACGGGATCCGTCCCGAAAAACCAAACGACTTGGTTGCGAACTAATTACATCAAAAAGTGCGTATGGACTTTGTGCACATGCGGATTTTGACGAAATTCGAATTGGTTGCGTATCCGCGATAATTTTGACCCACATCCATCAAAAATTACTATATCGATATTTTTGTTAAATTGTTAATTACTTTATATACGCTCCTCAACTCGCGGTAAAACTTGCACATTACATTTACAGTGTTACGCTCGTCATGTAACCTAAGTTTGGTCTAATTCTGAGACAGTTGACTGGATGGCCGTTTTACGGGCCCACGATCTGATTCAACGGACATTTTTGTGATCGGCTCATTGGAATAAAAAACTGGACATACCATTGGGTTCGTATTATCAAACTAGACTTGTAGACATATAGTTTATTGACATTAGAGACCTTTAGGTTTGGCACATTTTTCGGTGCAAAATTGTTCCAATAATAGACACCGTTTTGATCCAAATTATAGTTTTGCCCCTATGTCTAGGTTATATTTATGGTATACTATTCTAACTTTACTACCCATTTGAAAATCTTGGTGATATCTTTTTCAGCATCCGGAGACATTTGTGAATGTTCTATTTTTGTTGATTCTATTGGCTTGACGAGTTTATTTGTTGGACGTCGCCAATTCTTTAGACCACCTCTAGGCAAGTATACCTTGTCGTGTTTAATGTTTATATACTTTTTTTTAGCATATTGCATTCATGTTATATTTTTTCTTTATATATGTTATTATACTACGCATCCAAGTCATATTTGGGTGCCAATGGGTGTGTTAGTTGTTTACGTTACTTTATTTTTATGGATATTGACCTAGTTTAGTAGACCATCTTATGTTTGTGAAGAATCATCATGCCATCATTAGCCTCGACACATTTGTTCTATGATTTGTGAGTCGCTTGTAGAACTCGAACTTGCGTATTGGCTGATCACTAGTACGTATAGGACGTGCAACAAGTTATAACTGCTAGTAGTGACGCATGTTAGAAGAGTTAGCAGTTATTAGAGGTATTGTGTCATGGATACGACATAGATAGGAGCATGGAATAGGGAGGATATTTTCTTAGCGTATCTTCTACTATGAGTATTCCTTTTTAACAGTAAGCTCCGTTGGAGATGCGTGTGAGATGACCCCAGTGCCTAAGAAGGGACTATGCCAATCCCATTTATAGTCGGACAGTTCATGCGTTGAAGGTTTGTTCTTAAAAGTGCATATTACACATAGAATGGTTAGGAGATCCCTTATTCTTTTTAGTTGTTATATTCAGTATTTCATGGCATGCTATATGTATCTTGTTACGTTCCTCTGAGGACCTAATGATCTCTCCAATTACTTGTTGAGCAGTTATTATAGAGTAGTTGGATATGTGATGATTACTTCACCGTGAGTTCGGGTATTTTTGTTGGTAATTTCATCATATTCTTCCTTATCCACAATTTTGTCTTTATTTCACATATGCTGCTATTATAACCTAGATTTGCAAGCTTATTGTTTCTTGAGCTTGTTTGAACATTTATAGTTCTGGGTGGCCAACTTTAGTGTATTATATTCATTGTTGATACTTGTTTCGTGGATTGATATATGGATAGTTTTTATGTTATTGTATAGAGTTAGACATATAGCTTACCTAGATAACTTATACGTATTCTGGCTGGCCTGGAGTCCACTAGTTACGTAGCTGGCATGCTTATGCATTCCTAGTACTATGTACTTTAGGGCTGGAGCGTGACATGTTCTTATGGTGTCCCATGCAGGTCAACAAAATATCGTCTCAGTTAGGTTACTGTACCGAGCGAGCCTGCATTAGGATAAGTGTGTTAGGATCTCAATCCATACTTGTTATTGGAACTTTTTTGAATTTTATGCCCTTGAATCTCGTATTTGTATTTAATCGTACCTTCCTTGAATTCCCTATTATTGCTTCTCATCTTTCCCTATTTCGGAAGGACGAACACTCATGTTTGATAAATCCCCTTCGGTTACATTCTTCTCATAGGATAGAAGCAAGGTTCATAGAATACTTAAGAAGTAGATGATATCTAAGGTAGGAAGGACTAGTACAGACACCTCTACTAGATAGACTAATTAGAACTAATTGGCAGTTTGGATTATGTATATATGAGGTTAGCCCTAGTAGGAAAATTTTTTTATCGGTGAATAAACTGTGACAAGTTACTTAAAAAGATAGAGTCGTTTATAAGTTATACCTTTATGGAGTTAGATTAGAAGGAGATAAATCATGACTTCATGCTAGTATAGGAAAGGTGAATAAAATATGGTAGTAGCCTAGCCAAAAGAACACCCACAAAAAGATAGATATTAAATGATCATATAAGAGAGATATGTTATAATAAAGATGCCAAGGGTGGACAATAGAGCAAGTGGGATGCTAGTGGGAATTAGAATTAATTACCTGCCTAGCTTAGCTTTGACCCTTACCTGATAAGTTAGGTATAAATTGGTTATACATATTTGTAAGGAGTGTATAGTGCTTATCTATAGTTAGAAAGGTTAGATTATCAATCACACGAATATGGATACCTAGAATATAACTTATAGAAATGTAATGTAGAGATAAAAAAAATTTGGTTGTAGTTTTCCTATCTTTTGTGGTTAGTTATTAAAGATAAAGATCTTATCTTAAATAGATTGTAGAACCATGGTTATGATAAACCCCTCGGTAATATAGGATAGTTAGGAATCACAAATGGTTTGTAACTAGAATGGCTATACTTGAATTAAGGTGCACGTGTATTCCCAGAAACTAGAATAGATAGAACTATAACCTAATATGAGTATGAACGCAGCACTTCAATAAATGAATCATCCAGAGTTTAAGGCTATTCTAGTAACCAGAAGCTAGAGTTCTCCATCGACCATACCACTACTCTTTTCTCTTGAGTTACCTATCGTCTTCCGTAATCACTGACTCATGTCATTGTGCTGAGAATCATTCAAATGATGCGGTTGATCATAACTCATCTTCTAGTCGTGCCTTAATTTTGAGAACCAACCCTTTGGTGAGAACCCAACCTTGTGACAAATGTCCATATTATTGTTGGATACCAAATTCTCTTCTCATCTAAATTCTATTTACTAAACCTTTAGTTTCATATAAAAGACTTCTCAAAATCGTGTCCCATCTTCAAAATCCAGCCCTATGTAAGTACTTCTTAAACTTATTATAATTTCTCTCATTTGGGTTACCAAATTTTCTGTTTCATGCTTCTCACAATCTTGATCCTTATCCATCGACTTAGTACGTTAATCGAATCATTCAAGTACTACCTAGTCATAGTTGAAATCCGATTAGGACATTCTTTCTGACTCGTTAAAGTATAAAACCTATAAATAATATATGTAGTATTTGACTGACAATAATAAATTTGCCAACCATAAACTTCTTGGTATTCCTTAAACAAATCTTTTCCTTGATCATGTCCCAACTTGGGAGGCTCACATACAATTTTTTTCAAGAAACAATGTTGTCATCATGAATATCTATTATTTTTATCTTGATTTCCTTAAACCTTAACTTCAATGCCCCTTATTTGTTATATGACTAGAAATTTCTCTCGTCTTTCAAATCGTACCACATTTCAATTATAACTAGTTGGAATAGAATACCCCATAAACATGCCTTTTAGTGAAGTGAATAAGTTGTTGTATGATCATTATGCATATATAACATAGTGGGCATGATAGTTGGTAAAGTTCCTATAGTAAGTACTAAGTCAAACTAAGCCTTATTATTGTCTTAGGTACCCTAGGGAAACAAGAGAAATGTAGATGATTAATTTGAGGGATTTCAAGAAATTCAATAGTTGACCTAAATAGCCTTTATGATAGATAAGATGAACCCTTACCTGACCAGGCAGCACAATTTAAGCAGGATAGACATAAGCTGGATAACCAAAGACAAGGGCAGACTTCGACCATGGCAGTGATAGACACCCATCCTGAAAATAGAAATATAACATGTATTATTCTAGTTACGCCAATACTTATTGAGGCATGATTTGGTATTAGAGCCATACCTACACTAGCTTAGTCATCATGCATCACATAATTATCTCGTTGTTGCCTAGGAAAATTAAGATTATTTAGCAAGCAGTAGCATTACATAGTAATACCATCAGCATCCATAGTAACCGTTTAAACCATAGCATAGGTAGACTTGTTTAGAATAGAAAATTTAGAATGTAGTCGTTAGAAATTTTATGACGTGACTTAGAGTTCGTTATCCCCATCTAAACCCTTGTATACCACAGAATTGTGAAATGTTTTATTTCCTCGATTCGTGTGTCATCTTAGCATTACTCGCCAAACTTGGGAGCGCAAGGATGACATACACAATCATTTCTTCCATTTGCTTGAAAATAGTAGTATGATCTTCATACTTGCTGCTTTTCGTCTGTATTATATTTCAGTCCGAAGACCGTGCATTCATTTTTAGTTTTGGGGATCAAGGTATGATATCATGCTTGATTCTTCTAACTTCATTTAATCATAGACCATGCCTTAGCTTTAAATTTGAGAACAAAATTCTTGTAAGTTTGGTAGAATGAAATCACCTAAAAAAGTTATGATTTTTAATTTAATTAATTTTTTATATATAATACTTTCCTAAAGCTCGTGTTACTTTATTTTAGACATAACTAGCTTATATATATATATAATATATATATTTATATATATATATATATATATATATATATATATATATATATATATATACATATATATATATATATATATAATATATATATATATATGTATTAAAATAAAAGCTTAAAACCCATGCATGACATGTGGCACAACTTCATAGGAAAGTAATAAAGTGTCACCATTATACTGACGTAATTGTTGCCAACACCTTGTTCTCCGCAAATGTTCATAGGTTTCGAATCACGAGAGACGCCAAGAATATGATTGAGCATGTTCCTCGATGTAGGTTATCATTAATATAGAATTTGGAATGTTTTTTTTCCTTTAATTTTTTGCATACACACGAGCAAAATGTTGATTATTTGCCCTTGCTTTGAGGAAAACTCATTTCCTGCATAGGGAAGCTTTAGTTTAGTTTTGCACTCATGCAAATTTTAGTCATAGAGACTAAAAGATCTTCTTTTCTGTTTTAACAGTGAGTTTTCAAGCACAAGATTTTTCTATGTTTCTACAATATCAACATAGTCAGGACCATTTATGAGCATGTGCAAGTTGTTCGATCATACAGATATCACAAATCGAATTGCCAAGGCGGAGAAGATCCTTATAGCATGAGGGTTTGTGCCAGTAAAAGTCCAACATCTAAAAAAGGAAAGGCGAGTCAAAGTGTGATTGTGCTTTCCTCCAAGTTAGGGGCATCATTATCGTCATAAACAATACACACACATAGTAAGCATAATGTTATTTGATTGGACTAGAGAATAAGTAAGCTCAAGCTGAATCTTCCAAAAAATTGTCATACTCTCTGTAGGAAAGAAACATGAGGGCTTAACAGCATCAGACGACGGCTTCCCTAGATAGATGTAACACCCAATTTCCTGAAATTGGGATATTTTGAAAATTTATTATTTTTATTATTAAATAATGGTGATTTAGTCATGTTATGAATTTTGGTGTTTTTTTGAATAGTTTAAAACTATTTTCTAAGTCATGGCTTATGACTTTGGTTAACTACTAGTGTAACCCTAGAGATTATATGACTTAGAGACTAACTATGACCATATGAGACTAACCATGTGATTAGGATATCAAATTACCACTTTTTAGTCAAAGGATATTTTGGTAATTTATTAGAATTTATTTGGATTTATGTAATTTTATTATTTAATTAGTTGATTAGTGTCATGTTAGCTCCTAACCTAGTTTAGCACTATCTAGAGGTTAGAAACTAACCTAGAAGACTAATGTTAGATGTTAGCTTTATGTATAAATATCTAGTTAGATAATATCTAGATATTATCTTTAAGGATATTTCCTAGAAACCTAAATATCGATCTACCTAGTCAAAGTCCTTAGGACTAATTAGCAAGGTGGAGGGAACCCTAAAGTCTCCCCCATACCCCCATGGCCAGCCACCATGCCCCCCTCTATATCAATCACACCCCCTCATCAAAAGCTCCTTTCATTACACCTAAAAACTAGTTTTTCCTACAACTTCAACCCTTCACCATTTAACTATTTTAACACCAAATTGAGCCTATTTCTTGCATTGGAACCCCTACCATTGAGGATGCTAAGGGAGGCTAGCTAGCAAGGTTTTTAAGACATTTGGGCATCATCATTTGAAGAGGACACCCCCCTACTTTGGTATTTTTCTGAGTTTTCACTCAATAGGTAAATACCCCCATACCTTGTTATATTGTGTTTTCTCTTCATAATTGCATGCATATAGGTATCCCTAGCTGAGGGTCAAGTTTGGTAGGAAATAGATTTGGTTTGGTGTCCGTATAGGACACGTATCAGTATTTTAATTTCAGTGTTTGGTGAAATGCCACTTAGGAATAAATTGTTGTTTTCCAAAACAAATACATTTTTGGGTAGCCCTAGACATCCTGAATCCAAAACACTAGGACTGAGCACGTTATCGTGTCGTATCCGTATCCAAAACGGATACGAACTCACTGCACGATGCACTACACTGTGCCTTGCTACCCGACACGGATTTCTTCGTGTCCACGCCACGTGGACACGTGCCACTTGGCACAGAGGTGGGGGCAACCACTGACAAGCCCCCTTCGAGTTTTGTGACACCTCGTGTCGTGTCGGACACAAAAATACGAGTGCACTGGTCTTGCACTGACTGTGTACGGGTGCACAAAGCACTTTGACACGCACATCGTGTCGCATGGACACGAGTCAGGACACCTCGTGTTGACACGAGTGTGTACCCAATACGTGGGCTACACATGGACGTGAAAACGAGGCCCACGTGGCTCATGTTGTGTCTACGAGCCACTCGACTCACTGCATGACGCTGCACGTAGCAGTGTGTATCAGTCGAGAAACTCGACTGATACGGGCTTCGTGTCGTGTCCTGGTGACACGTGGACACGGTGCAGGAACCTCACCTAGCTTGACCCTAGGCGAAGCTACCACGTGTGCACGAGACACTTGGACCCTGTGTCGTGTCCTACACGTGTGTATCTCTGCACGACGCTGTGACACAGCACAGTGTACTGTACTTACCCGATTGGGTATTTTGACTACTGGACATGCCGTGTCATGTCGTGGTGGACTCCCATGGACACACACGACACGTACACGTGTAGGGCACAATTACCAACCACCACTTTGGCATCTTAGCTAGGTTTTTGGCTTTGATTTGGGTTTTCCCCCAATATCCTTCACTGTTTACAGTGAAACCAGTTTCAGTATTTTCATGGTATTTAAAATGAGTTTTGAAATGATTTTGATATATGTATATACGTATTTTTGGGTGTATATATATTGTATACATATGTATATATGTATGTGTGTGTATGTGAGTATGTGAGTGTATATATGTGTGTGTAGATGTAGGTATATTAGATATGTATGTAGTGTGTGTGTGTTTGGGTTGTTCTCAGAAATTCTGAGAACCCCCTTGCTGTCCCCTTTCCCTGTTAGATCATAGTTGGACTCACCCTGGATTCATTGATCACTGTTGACTCATCTTGTACCGAAAATCATCTGGTATCGGATTACATGGACTGGATTCACACTGGGATTACATTAGACTTATATCGTACTGTCTGGACTCATATATTAATCTAGTTCAGTTAGCTTTATTACAGTCTCCATTGCCATGATTCTTCTCTTGTTTTAGTTACCTTTCTTTTCTTGTATCGTACTGTTTTTCTATGCCATCATACCTGTATAAAACTGCCATGCTCATTAATAAACTGTCTATAACTGCTTTATAGTTCTTTTATATTTACTTGGATTTTCTAGATGAGTTGTACTCGTTCCTGTCCTGATTGGACCTGTTGAAAATATTACAGATGATAATCCGGAGGATACATGCCCTACTTACCATGGACCTGGCGAGGGATTAGCTACCTTTGGTCCCAACTCTCAGGAGTGATTCAGGAGATTAGCTAGTAGACTACTTTAGCTTTCATGTTTTGACTTGTTGTATTAAAGTTAAGATATTGAGTTTGTATTAAGTTTGTTTGGGATAATGTTATATTTTTAGTAGTTAGTTGTTGTTGTCTTTAATTCCTTATGTATAACTTCTGTGTTATCTTATCGTGTTTTAGACTGTGATTGAGTATATCCTATCCTTTACTTGTCCTACATTCGGAGCTGATATCTGGACAAGTACTTTATTACACTGTATGAGATTAGTTAGCAACCTAGGACAGCTTACTACCGCCGATACGCGGCGTAGGCTGGACGTACCTACTTCTCGTGCCCCTATACAGGGTGCGGTCGTGACACATTTTTAGTGGTGGCCCATGCAGTTGAGACTAAATTGTTTGGTTACGTTATTATACCAAGCTTGCCTGCAATTAGGAACTTAAGGTAATTAGACAACATTAGGAATGACACTTAGAACACCTAGAGGAATACTAGGATTACAACATAGGAAATACATCACATGCTTGCTATTATAAATTAGATTTTCTTGTCTATGTTTGTTTTGCTTTAAAAAGTCCTTATAAGTCTTTTATATGTAATTAGATGGTGCTTACTCGTTCATCCCAGTATGTCATACCAGAGAATGGCACACTCCCCATCCAGTCAGCTGACCAGTTAACTGATACACCTCCACCTACCACCTTCCCCACTCCACAGATCCACAAACCCAGATGCCTCTACCACCTTCCACATCACAGTCCCAGCAGACCCGATACTTCCACCACCCCCTATCACTATACTACCCAGGCTTCCGTCACACTCGAAGAACCAACTGCTCACTCTGATCCAGGGGTTCCTAACGATCCATCAGAGCAGACCACCCTACTCCGCCAGAGCATGGAGCATTCTGAGGAACGTACCGTAGTCCCACCACATGTAGAGCCGTGGCAGAGAGCGGGACGATCAAGGACTTCATGGTCTGAACCCCAAGGAGTTCTTAGGGACTGAGGGCATAGTAGAGCATGACTGGTTAGACTCGGTAAAGAGAAATCTCCTTAGAGTTAGGATGCTGGATGACCTCCAAGTCGAGGCAGCGGGATTTCTGCTGATAGACTTGGCAGGAGTTGGTTCCGGAATGAGCCGCTATTCGCGAGAGGGAGAGCCACTTGGGATCAGTTCAAAACCCAGTTCAAGAAGAAATTCTTTCGACCACCGCTAGGATAGCCATGGGGCTACGATTCCAGAATATCCAGCAGGGGACCCGTTCTGTCGACGAGTATGCGGCAGAGTTTAGTCGCCTGAGCCGTTTCGCTCCTAGTCTGGTTGCTGACCCTGAGGAGATGACACGTAGGTTTTGACATGGTCTAGTTCCAGACATTGGCATTCTTATAGTGGCGAACGGTATGACTGACTACTACCAGAGCTTAGAGTTAGCCCGGAGTATCGAGGAGCGTCTTTTGTCTTGCAAGAGGCCGGCTTCTGTACACATTGAGGGACCCTCCAAGCGTCAGGCTTTCCAGCAGAAAGCGCCGACGTCGTACCAGCAGACATATCGTCCTCCCACACCACATCATTCGAACCCGCCAGTTAGAGCCCCGGGACCCTGGCAGCAGCAGAAGGGAGCTTTGTGTGTATACTGTAAGGGGCCACACTTCAGCATCAGCAGCAAGGCCATTTCAGCAGGTGCAGCATCAGTATCGGGGTCAGGACCCGAAGACGATTAGTTGTTCATACTGCAGGAAGCAGGGACACACCAGGGAGCAGTGTAGGAAGAGGCTGAAGGTTTGTTATACCTGTGGGTCTGATACCCACCAGAAGATGGATTGTCCTGTTGCACCTCCTTATAAGGGTGCTAGGCCACCTGTAGCTCAGCACCAGAGGGGTGGAGCTTTTGCGATGACGGTCGAGAGACCAACGCTACAGGTGACGGGTTGCAGTTTGTCTTTTCTGTCCTTCCTTTCCCATCTTGTTGTGTGATTCCATTAGTACCTGTCATATGCTTTGTATACTAGATATAGTTACCCTGTTCGAGACAGTAAAATCACGACCAGTAGGACTATGATTGCATGTTATCTTTTGACTCTGATTGACTGGGGTTTGACCTAGGAGGAGTACGACCATCTTAATTTCGAGGACGAAATTTTTCTAAGGAGGGTAGACTTGTAACATCCAATTTTCTGAAATTGGGATATTTGAAAATTTATTATTTTTATTATTAAATAATGGTGATTTAGTCATGTTATGAATTTTGGTGATTTTTAGAATAGTTTAAAACTATTTTCTAAGTCATGGCTTATGATTTTCGTTAACTACTAGTGTAACCCTAGAGATTATATGACTTAGAGACTAACTATGACCATATGAGCCTAACCATGTGATTAGGATATCAAATTACCACTTTTTAGTCAAAATGGTATTTTGGTAATTTACTAGAATTTATTTGGATTTATATAATTTTATTATTTAATTAGTTGATTAGTGTCATGTTAGATCCTAACCTAGTTAGCACTAATCTAGAGGTTAGAAACTAACCTAGAAGACTAATGTTAGATGTTAGCTTTATGTATAAATATCTAGTTAGATAATATCTAGATATTACCTTTAAGGATATTTCCTAGAAACCAAAATATCTATCTACCTAGTCAAAGCCTTAGGAACTAAGTTAGCAAGGTGGAGGGAACCCTAAAGTCTACCCCCATACCCCTATGGCCAGCCACCATGCCCCCCTCATATAATCACACCCCCTCATCAAAAGCCTCCTTTCATTACACCTAAAAATTAGTTTTTCCTACAACTTCAACCCTTCACCATTTAACCATTTCAACACCAAATTGAGCCTAGTTTCTTGCATTGGAACCCCCTACCATTGAGGATGCTAAGGGAGGCTAGCTAGCAAGGTTTTCAAGACATTTGGGCCATTATTTGAAGAGGACACCCCCTACTTTGGTGTTTTCTTGAGTTTTCACTCAATAGGTAAATACCCCCAAACCTTGTTAATATTGTATTTCTCTTCATAATTGTATGCATGGTATACCCTAGCTGAGGGTCAAGTTTGGTAGGAAATAGATTTGGTTTGGTATCTGTATCGGACACGTATCAGTGTTTTAATTTCAGTGTTTGGTGAAATGCCACTTAGGAATAAAAGTTGTTGTTTTCCAATACAAAATACATTTTTGGGTAGCCCTAGACATCCTGAATCCAAACACTAGGACTGAGCACGTTATCGTGTCGTGTCCGTGTCCAAAATGGACACGAACTCACTGCACGATGCACATACACTGTGCCCTGCTACCCGACACAGATTTCTTCGTGTCCACGCCACGTGGACACGTGCCACTTGGTACATAGGTGGGGGCAACCACTGACAGGCCCCCCCTCGAGTTTCGTGACACCTCGTGTCGTATCGGACATGAAACACGAGTGCACTGGTCTTGCACTAACTGTGTACGGGTGCACAAAGCACTTTGACACGCGCGTCGTGTCGCGTAGACACGAGTCGAGGACATCTCGTGTTGACACGAGTGTGTAGCCCAATACGTGGGCTACACGTGGACGTGACCACGAGGCCCCACGTGGCTCGTGTCGTGTCCACGAGCCACTCGACTCACTGTACGATGCTGCGCGTAGCAGTGTGCATCAGTCGAGAAAACTCGACTGATACGGGCTTCGTGCCGTGTCCTGGTGACACGTGGACACGGTGCAGGAACCTAGACACCTAGCCTGACCCTAGGCGAACCTACACACGTGTGCACGAGATACTTGGACACCTGTGTCGTGTCCTACACGCGTGCATCTCTGCACGACGCTGTGACACTGCACAGTGCTTGTACTTACCCTTGGGTATTTTGACCACTGGACATGCCGTGTCGTGTCGTGGTAGACTTCCATGGACACACACGACACGTACACGTGTAGGGCACAATTACCAACCACCACTTTGGCATCTTAGCTAGGTTTTTGGCTTTTATTTGGGTTTTCCCCCAATATCCTTCACTATTTACAGTGAAACCCAGTTTCAGTATTTTTATGGTATTTAAAATGAGTTTTGAAATGATTTTGATATATGTATATACGTATTTTGGGTGTATATATATTGTATACATATGTATATATGTATGTGTGTGTGTATGTGAGTAGTGAGTGTATATATGTGTGTAGGTGTAGGTATAGATGTAGATATGTATGTAGTGTGTGTGTATTTGGGTTGTTCTCAGAAATTCTGAGAACCTCCTTGCTGTCCCCCTTCCCTGTCACAACCCATACACACACACGCACACCATAACCCTAATCCTAACCCTAACCTTTCACTCCCTTCCACTTTCTCTCTATATCTGTATATTATGTAATATGTTAGCTATCTATATATGTATATATTAATATATATATGTATTATATATATATTTGGTTATCTATATATAGTTGGTATATATATGAGAGTATATATATATGTTATATAATGGGATATATATGTGATATATTTGGTTATATATGTATGTATATATATTGTAGGTTATATAGGTGAGAATATATGGTATTAGATATATATTGTATAGATGTATGGCTAAAGACACCTATATGAGATACCTATACATGGTATCTAGTTACACTAGCCTATAGCCTATGGTTAGTGAGTTTGGAATTGACCAATAGGCTTAGTAGACCTAGGTTGACTAGCAAGTTGACCCTTGTTGACCATTGTTGACCAAAGTCAACTATAGGTCAACCTTGACCTAGAATTGACTTAGATGGATTTTAGATGACTTGATGACTTAAGTTGACTAAACCCTAACTAGTTGATTTAGGTTTGACCATATGGATTATGAGGATAATCCTAAGTAGATTAAGATATGTATGGGGTTAAGTGAGATACTTAGAGTTGAGTCATGACTTGAGTTGGAGTATGGGATTAGCTTGATTATAGGATTAGGTTGGTATTATATATATGTATTTATGTGTGATATACTTTGTATAGATAATTGGTTATACCTTAACATTATGGTATAGTATCTTAGGTATCCAAAGACATGAGCCTATGATTGGTTTGAGATAGCCTTATAGAGTTGACCCTTGACCTAATTACCTTATTGACTAGTCTATGATTAACCAAAATCTTAGTTAGTCTAGACTTTGACCTAGTTTGACCATATTGACTAGTAATTGACTATTCTGACCATTGTTGACTAAACCCGATAACTTGACTAGTTTGGCTAGAATGTTTGACCAAGAGTTGACTTTAACCTAGATTAGACTTGTTTAACCTTGTTTGACCTTGTATGACTTAGTTTAACTTCTTGTGACCTAATATGACTTGATTTGACTTAGTTTGACTGTAGTGTTGACCAAGTTTGACTTTAACCTAGATTGGCTTAGAATTCATATAGATTGTATTGTAGATTTCATTTACCTTCATTTTGGACATGTCATAACTGTATTGCTCTATTTTAGGACATTGTGACCCTGGTACAGACATCTGATATTACACTACTCTTTTAAGAGTATCAGACGAGTACATTCTCTGATAGTTCTCTCATTTATTTGTCAATTACTGTATTTCAGTTCTAGTTAGTTCTATGTGATTCTCTGTATCAACACGTATGGATATTTGGATTCATGTATCGACACATACCTTACTTGCTGGCCTCTATTACTGGAGTCATTGGAATTATTTCGGAATCATTTCTGGAATCATCATGTATTGGCCGGACTCATCTCGATTCTTTTGTCAATTTTGGATTCACTTGCTGGGCGGGGAAATATTGAGTAAGACATGTAGACATACCCCAAATCCGGAATCTCCCACTGGAATCTACCGGAAGCATAGCCATCTCTTGCCTGATCAGTGAGAGATGTGCCTGATACCTACAGCCGTTTACATGTCGACCTCGGTATTTTAAAACACACTGTTAGATCATAGTTGGACTCACCCTGGATTCATTGATCACTGTCTGGACTCATATATATTATTCTAGTTCAGTTCGCTTTTATTACAGTCTCCATTGCCATGATTCTTCCCTTGTTTTAGTTACCTTTCTTTTCTTGTATCTTACTGTTTTTCTATGCCATCATTACCTGTATAAAACTGCCATGCTCATCAATAAAACTGTCTATAACTGCTTTATAGTTCTTTATCATTTATTTGGATTTTCTAGATGAGTTGTACTCGTTCCTGTCCTGATTGGACCTGTTGAAAATATTACAGATGATAATCCTGAGGATACATGCCCTACTTACCATGGACCTGGCGAGGGATTAGCTACCTTTGGTCCCGACTCTCAGGAGTGATTCAGGAGATTAGCTAGTAGACTACTTTAGCTTTCATGTTTTGACTTGTTGTATTAAAGTTAAGATATTGAGTTTGTATTAAGTTTGTTTGGGATAATGTTGTATTATTTTAGTAGTTAGTTGTTGTTGTTTTTAATTCCTTAGGTATAACTTCTGTGTTATCTTATCGTGTTTTAGACTGTGATTGAGTATATCCTATCCTTTACTTGTCCTCCATTCGGAGCTGATATCTGGACAATACTTTATATACACTGCATGAGATTAGTTAGCAACCTAGGACAGCTTACTACCATCGACACTGCGGCGTAGGCTGGACGTACCCACTTCTCGTGCCCCTATATAGGGTGCGGGTCGTGATAATAGATAAGATGGTCATACTGTTAATGGGGCAACATTTGTATTACTATTGAGGATCATTTTTCAGACATGAGGTTTATACCTTAGTAAGTAAACTTGTTATTCTGCATATATTTTTCTATGTTTGTGTGGATGACATATTTAATCTTATTTGAATATAGAATACCAAGAGAAACATGTGAAATGGATCGCACTACATCTTTTATGATGAGTTCAGTGACAACATACTTAAGTTACATATACCTCCATAGCTAAAAGACAAGTAATGACAAAACATATGGTGTCACATTAATTTTTCAATTGTTACAAAAAAAGCTTATCACTAATAATATTCTTTTCGTGATAACATACCTCGTCATTATGTTATAAGTATGGCGTCACATTAATTTTCCAACTGTTACAAGTAAAGCTTATCACTGATAGTATTCTTTTCGTGATAACATACCTCGTCATTATGAATGTTATAAGTGACATACTATATAGTGTGTGTGTGTGTGTGTGTGTGTGTGTGTGTGTGTGTGTCCTATTGGTAGCATCAGGGGGCCCAAAGTGGAGGCTCGGGTTCGAATGTGGCCAAGTCGAAGGAAGGATACACAAACACACACATATATATTGACTCTCACTATTTATTAGTGGAAAAAATAATAAATTCTTCAACGACATATGACATCAAAAAGACTTTCACTAATGCTCGTATGTATTATTGTCCTTGTAAGTTTATATATTTAGTGACCGGTAAATATCTTCACTGTAAACATTTACAGTAATGCACATATATTGTCGCTGTAAAGTTATATGTTTAGACTTCGTCATAGTTAACACTTGCAGTAACGCTCGTATGTATTATTGTCCCTGTAAACATATACGTTTAGTGGCCAAACGCTTGTACTACTATCACTGTAAACATATATATTTAGTGACTAATAAAGTCATCACTGTAAATACATACGGTGACGCTCGTATGTATTATTATCACTGTAAAGTTATACGTTTATTGACAATTAATTATCGTCACTATAAACGCTGGCAGTAACGCTCGTACTAGTATCACTGTAAACTTATGTGTTTAGTGACCAATGAATATCGTCGATGTAACGAATTGCAGTAATCCTTGTACACATTTGTATTTTACTTTAGTCAAAAATTAAAATTTTATTTCAGTGACAATTTTGAGTGACGACCAATAAAAATATAGTCACTAAATAATTTAATTGTATGACAATATATAATTGTTGTCACATAATCAAATTACGAGTAACAATAAAAATTACTTAAACGAAAATATCCCTTTTACTGACAAGTTTTATACTTGTCACAAACTAATTGTCATGAAAATCCGAATTTCTAGTTAGACTAACTAGAGATCTAATATCTGATCATTCCTTCCCTTCAAGATCTTGTACAAGTGGGGCTAATATATTTTACCACATCGAATAGTACCTGGTTATGAGAATATTATGTTAGGTTTAGAGTGAATTTGTTAGTTCGTGATAGTTTAAAATAAATCCGTTGGTTATTGATCCACTCACCGAGCCCGGAAGAAGGGATCACGAAGTAGAGGATTAATTGAAACTCCAAATGCTTTTAAGATACTCAATTCTTACCATTTGGCACAAACGACTTTACCGGTCGACCTCATGATCATGTGCTCCCAAAAGTAAAACCCAAAAAGGAACCAACAAAAGTGCGCCCCCCCTATCACAATGTTCAAGACCTTTGGAAGCTATTTTAAACATTTAATTGTATTGTATAATTGTAATAGTCCCTTCCCTCATTTCTTAAAGCTATAATATTAATATTCCTTCTTAGTTAGATTGCGGACAAACACGGTTTGCTTGCATTATTAGCTAGGGAGTGACATTGACACGTATCATCAAGCAAGCACGCGGAAACACTATTTTTTTCAAACCCATGATGATTATTATCAACATATTGGTGAGCCTAGGAATCTATGCATGTCCCACCCAAAACGAATTCTCTTATGATATTAGTATCATATAATAGTTCTTATATTACTAAACTTGTAAACAGGAGGGATATATAAAATAAAATTTGAAGGACATGACTAAAGACCCACCCTTCTTTTCTTAAATTAATTTAGAGGATTAGGACCCTTTTAAATATGGTTCCAAATATGGCTACTCATTAGACATTACTCATTAGACATTAACCTTTGGTAATTACCCGCCGTAGTACTTGTTGATACATTTCGACAGGGGTTAACTTTATTTTAAACGTAAAAAATGAACCTTTGATTTTAAGGACCACGTCTGTGCATTCATGAGGCTGGTACCTTGCGAAAAGGTCAAGAAGTCAGTCTGATGCCCTTGAGGACTGTCCCGCGGCTCCCGCCTAGCGGCAAAAAATAATTTAGGGTTATTTAGTTTTTATTGTCTCACATATATATATATGGATATAAGAATTTAAGTCTCGAATATATGGACGTTATGATTTGAATTTCGAAATCACCGTTCATTAGCATATCTGAACAGTAATTTCGAGAATGAAACTATAAAATCGGTCAATTTCGAAATCGAAACTCTAATATCCATATATATGTTATGTCACAAAATTAAATATCTCAATAATTAATTTAGGCAAAATCAAAGATCGTGAAATGTACTTGCCAGGACCATTATTTATCAGCCTAGCTAGTCCTATCATCTTTTTTTATATTGTTAAAAGATAAGATCTTAATCTATCAAAGGATAATATGGTAACACTTTGAAGAGTAAAAGAGGCTTTATTTCTCTCTCTATTCAACCAATCAACATATAGGGTGGCCCCTGCTCATGGGCCTTGGATTGTTGCTCCATGGGCTTGGTTGTTATTTGGGTGCGGTTTGGATTCAAACCATTGTGACTTCTTATGGCGGCCCAGGGGAGGGCAGACAAGATCTGGGTCTGGGGCATCAAGGCTCAAGGGCCCCAAATAATTTTAAACCTAGTAACATATATTATTAATATATAATTAAAAACGTTGGTAAAAGAAAAAAAAATTGGCAATTTTTTTCTAGCCGTGAAAGCTTGTCCCATCCGATTCCAGAGAAGAAGAATTTCTTCCATTCCGATTCCAGAGGCGAATTGATGGCCAATGGTAAGTGTTCTTAGAAACTTTTTTGTTTTAATTCTCTCTTACTTCTTTCTTTTGCTTATAATTGAATCCTAGACTACTTTTTTTTAATCTCTTCTCCTTCATGTCCTCATGTCCTCTTATTGCCAAATTTTTTGAAATATACTTAGGAATTGGAAGATGGGTATTGGGGCTGGGAATTCCTCATACCCCCCAAATCCAATGGATGACGATCTGCAGAAGATCGCGATTGCTGGTCTTAAGCGTATGTATTACTGTATGGGTTCTTATAGTACCTATGTAGCGATGAAAACCTTCAGAGTTGCCTCCTCCACTACTACTCATTCAAGGGCCACCTAGCATTTGTAGGAGTTAGTATGAGTCCAAGAGGCCATTGAGTTACAGACTGCATGTGGGATAATTTATTCTGGGGATGTGGCAAACGGAGCCCCAGAACCATCCCCAGTCCCAACCGGATGAGTACCTTTACGACATGTTTTGAAGCACTCTAGTATAATATTACAAGCTCACCCAGTAGACGGAGCACCATTTTGCGAAGCTGGCCCATGCATCTCAATGCAACATTACGGAGTTGGCCCAGTTGACGGAGCACAATTTTACAGAGCTGAGGGGGTCACAACTTTTATTGAGCGAGCCATTCATGCACATACCCTCGTAGAATAAATTCCACCAAGGATTCCTAAAAAACTGGAAATTACTGAGAAACCCAATTTCGGGGTTGGTTTTTATGAAAAATCCACCCGTATGATGGGTTTTATGAAATGCCCAGAATTATATATTTTTACGTTAAGTATTCCAAGATTCCCTTTAGATGCTCTGTATTTACAAAATTAATATCATAACTACCCCCTCCGCACAAACTCAGATCTGGATTGCGATTCTCGTCTTCTTCTTCTTCTTCTTCTTCTTCTTCTTCTTCTTCTTCTTCACGAGAGGTCTGAATTCCATTGCTCTCATCTTCTGCAGAGATCGCAAAAATCGTTCGTAGTTCACCATATTTTTTTTTCAGTCGAACTCCGATCATCGCTCATCATCTTCTTCTTCTCCGACAATTAGCTTAATTATGGAGAGAAGATTTTCTTCTTCTTTTCCATAAGATTTAGCATCGTTTTGAAAGAAGAATGAAAACTCTTGAATCTTTATTCATGTCAAATTTTTTTTCACAAAAGAAAAAAATAAAAAATTAGGTTTCTGTCAACTGTTCTCCGTCGATATCACACGAAGAATAGTCATTCTCCTGCATTTTTAACAAGGAGAATACCATTCTCCGTGTTGAATGGCATTCTCCGTGTTACTAACACGGAGAATGGCATTCTCATGGCCATTCTCCTATGTTTTAACATTTGAATGACCATTCTCCGTGTCATTTAGCACGGAGAATGGCCATTCTCCGTGTAATTTAGAAACGGAGAATGCCATTCTTTGTACTAAATTATACGGAGAATGGTCATTCTCCTACGTTTTAACACTGGAAATGACCATTCTCCGTGTAAATTAACACGGAGAATGCCATTCTCCGTGCTAAATTACATGGAGAATGACATCCTCCGTTTTATTTAATACGGAGAATGCCATTCTCTGTTTTATTTAACACGGAGAATGGCATTCTCCGTGTTTCTAATACGGAGAATGGCCATTCTCCTGCGTTTTAACACTGTAATGACCATCCTCCGTGTAAATTAAGACAGAGAATGACCATTCTCCGTGTAATTTAGCACGGAGAATGGCCATTCTCCGTGTAAATTAAGATGGAGAATGCCATTCTCCGTGTTACTACACAGAGAATGACATTCGCCATGTTACTAACACGGAGAATGGCTACCCTCATGCGAAATTAACATTTTCGTGTTCTAACACGAAAAATCACCATTCTCCTGTATTTTATGGTCACTTGAAACTTTGAATGGCCATAACTTTTGACTGGGAGGTCGAAACGAGTCCCGATTTGTCCCAAAATGAGCGTATCTTCGAGGAGCCTGAGATTAATAGCTTCTAAGTTAGACGGCCTTCCAAAATTTTAGAATCGTATAAAAATGATATTTGGACCTCCGTTTTAGCACTTTTGTCGTTTGTCTCGGTCTTTCCGAAATTTTTCGACGAATTTTTGAAGATTTTTGAGGAGAAAACCTAGATTCGAAAGTAAGCAGCGTATGGAAGAAGATGAAGTATCGAAATGGTTTTTTTAAAAGTAGTTTCGTGGGTGTTTTCAATAAATTAGAAGGAAGGGCAAAAAGGTCATTTGGAACCCTCTTTATATATTTTTGCTAATTCTGGGCACGCGATGAAATGTTATTGTGTGGTGGATTTTTCATAAAACTTTTTCGTTTTTTGGGCATTTCATAAATTTCCCCACGCTAAATTGTTATAACTTGAGGAATATGCCCTCAGTGCATCATGAGTCAATAATGTCTGTAACGCCGCAAAATAATATAGTATAGAGCAGAGGTAATTTAGCTACGCACATTAGAGTACTTCGGTATCCTAAGATATGATCATGATTATAAAAGATATAGGGGTACTCTATAATCCACCAGTCAATGCTAGGTCAAGCAATCCTAGGTGTCTCAATCACAGGCAAACAAATAAAGATGTATCATCATACATAAAATAGTAAACCATTCCAAACTATATATATATATATATATATATATATATATATATATATATATATATATATATATATATATATATATATATATATATATATTTCCAAACTATCCAAGCTATCCAAGCAAATCGGTATCAATAAAGTATGTACCACCTACGAGTGAGCTCATAATAATAAGTTCAATATTGCAACACATGACGGTGAGTTGGAAGTGTGCCCCTCAAAATCCATAAATGTAGCCAAGATAACGGGTTGCATGCAACCTAAAAACCTTCCCTTATAGTGAATCTAGACGAATCAGTCTAGTTATTAAATACTGAATATTTTATTTGAATTCTTGGTTGTGTGCATCCATAGAGTCCATCCTATATATGGGGGAAGTGCAAGAGTTGACAATATTTAACATTCAGAATCAATCACGAGATAACTAGCAATCAATGTCGCTATGATCACTATATACTAGAGTGTTCTACAACGAGCCATAATGAATCGATACGGTATCAATACAGTAAGTGTCAGGCAGTGCAATAAGTACAATACAATACATGATAGGATGTCACTAAACATGATATCGATGCCTCGCTATTATCGGTCAATCATGAATAGTACATTGCCATAATCAAGCTAACTCCATGTAGTAGCGATATAGCACAAATGATACCTAAGTATTTGGTAGTTCGTAATACGAGAAGTGAAACAGTCATTTGCCATGTAAAACATACAATGTGCAATAGGGATACCCTCATGCACTAGGTACGGGTGTTGGGAGTCAATCGACATAGTAGGCGTACTTGAATATTCATTAATATAAAAAAATCAAAAAAATCAGGAAAATCAAAACTGGATATCAGAACTGTATACTGACGACACACCAGTAGCAATAGACCAACGTGTATCGTTGATCAAAATAACAAGTTTTCTAAAACACACATATAGTATAGCCGATATACCGACGATGTACCATCGGCACTAATGTGCCATGAATTGGTTCGGGATTCGGGTTTTTAGCGCTGAAAGCAAGTCTCGATTCTACCTATTCTCAATCTAGCAAGCTCTAATACTAAGGGTGAGTCTCATATAGCAATTTATACTAGGTTTAGGGTGAGTGTTCTGTTTATCCGATTTGCTGAAATAGCCAATACCAAATAAATAGAAATTTTAAGTTCCAAAATCGAATAAACCAAAATTCTAAAATTCCAGAACCAAAATCGAACCGACTTAGACAAAACCAAAATCGAACAGAACTGAATAAGAAAATTGGTTTATTTGGTTTGTTCGGTTGTAATATTTCTATTGTTTAATGGGTTGGGCCCAAAGTTGGGATCGTCTTTAAATTATATTTAAAATGGTAATTTTTAAATAAACATTTGTTCTATTTGAAAGTTACATCCACAGTTGGACTAGTTGTTATATCAACATTGAGCTTCAAAATATAAACATAGAATTGTTATTTTTAAATATACAATTTTTAATCACAAAGTATGCATAAAATTGAGAGTATTTACATAATTGCATAAGTTTTATTTTATTTTCGTTTTTGGACAAAAATTGAAACCCAAAATTGAAACTGAATAAGGAATTTTAGTATTTTCAAAATCGAACCGAATTTTTTCAAACCTAACTGAATCTCTTATTTGATACAATTAGGTTCAATATTTGGTCTAAAATCGAATAATGCTCACCCTACTAGGTTTAATGATAAAACTATAGGTATCACACACGATACCTTGTTCTTACTACGCTATCACAAATCAACCTAGGAAACAAAACCTAGGTCAATACCAAAGCCAAAGTTACTCTCACTGTCATTATTCTTAAGGAATTTTTTTTAATAAACATGTTTTAGATAAAATTAAGCATCCAATTCATGAGAAAAATAAATGATAAGAGAACCACTTCCATTCATGGATGACAAGGTGTACTTGCCTAGGTAAAGATTCCAAGCCCAATCTTCTATATCACTACCAAGGAAGGTTCCAAAATCACACCCTAGGTCTAAAGACCAAGCTCCAGCCTAAACCTCAGGGAATGAAGTATAAAGAAAATGAAGTTTGAAAATGGAGAGGGAAAGAAACGAGAAGAGATAGAAAATAGAGGGTTATACGGAGAGGAAGGAGGATTCTTAGTCGTTGGATCAATCCAAGTCATCAATCTATGCCTCCTTCAATGAATTTCAACCATCCAAACAAAGCCAAGTACCTATTGAATAACAGGTTGGCCGATTTGTCCAATGATTGAGTTATCCACAGCCCGACGGTATATTATAGTATATCGACGGTATACTGCTCTGACTATCAAATTCCAACTTTAAGAAATCAAAGGTTCTCCGTTCTATGTGTGCATCCTAGAATGGGTCCATGGCAATACCAATAGGTATTCTACAGGTATCAATAAGTCTGGGGTAAACACATCTCTCAATAAATATATTAAAATATTAAGTTACATAAGTCATTAAGTGATTTTTTTGAAAATGGGACTATCACACAATACCACTCATATGATCCTCAATACACAAGAAACTAAGAAATCTCAAAAAAATAGTAAAACCATCAATGCTCGAATTCAACAATGCCATCATGGCAGGATATAGTCAATGCCTCGCCTCGCAAAACAATATTGGTTACGATACTGAAATCATAAAAATCAAAAAACTATAATATTCAATAAATATTCACATATTTTGTTGGAAAAGTGGTATAACCCGAACCGGAGTTGTCCTATATAGTGCAATATTGAATTGAGCCCATATGCCTTCAAAGAAAATTCTCTTGTAAGGCATGAACCAATTCCAGTTATCCACACCTCATGAGTCCATCGCTTCCTGATGTGCTACTAAGTTACCAATTCTGTTGTTACCCTCCCTTTTGAGCGCTCAACCGAAAACGAGATAGAATCCAACAATATCTACCTTAGCTCATTTTTGCTAACTGAATAACCTTAGCACCATTGGTACATTTGTCTGTTCTTGCTAGTCGAACAACCTTAGAACCCCTGCTACATTGTTGTTCATTTCTGCCAGCCGAACAACCTTAACACCCTTACTATATTTGTCCGTTCTTGCTAGCCGAACAACCATAACACCCCTACTATCTTTTTGTTCGTTCCCACTAAGTGAACAACCTTAGCACTCCTTGCTACCTTTTATTCGTTTTCGCCAACCGAGCACCCAGGAGATCCAACATATTATCATCTCGATCCGTTTGACCACAGAACCAAACCGACACGTATGTCCACACAGCATTATGTGCCAACCATAACATTTTGCTCTACCTTGGGGCACATCAAACCCATCTTTGAAGCCAATTTGTGTAGTTGCATATGCTCATAACTCCACCTTAAGAAGAAAGCCTGTATATATGTGTATATGCATGAACGTTCAACACCATCTATCTCAAACTAATTAAAGCCACCTAAACTAGCCCCATAACCATGAGCTTTGATACCACTTATTGGGAACACGGAGTGACCAAAACCAGAGTTGGCCCATGAGGTACGATATTGAATTGGGCCCATATGCCTTAAAAAAGAATTCTTCTGTAAGGTATGAACCAATTCCAATTATCCACACCTCATGATCTCATCGCCTACCCGATGTAGAACTAAATTACCAACTCCATTGTCACCTCCTTTTGAGCGCTCAACCGAAAACGAGATACAATCCAACATATCCATATACATATATTAAAGCAGTGAGCCGAGCCTTATAGTCTCCACCGACAACATTGCCTATACTGCTAATACTTTATGTTACATAGGACGCTATTGACCAAATCGTCATGTAGCTTTGTGCGGGTGCTCCTTCTCCTCCTCCACTCTAATAGTCCTAGTTGGGATAGATTTTCATGAGATTATGTAATGGCCCTTGTTTGGTCTTTCTTGTATTTATGATTGTTGTATCAAATTTTGGGATACTATTATAATATTATTGTGTTTCTTTCTATTCATGACTTTCCATTATGTGATATTATTATATCATGATTGTTGTATCAAATTATGTTATTTAAAGGAATTAAATTTTTTATTTATCAATGTCTCTATGATGTTTAGTGACACTAACATACTTTGCTAATTGGTATCGAAAGTCGTTAAATGTATTCGAACATCACCAAAAATCCAACGATGTCTCTATCTCATAAATTTAGCGACGTGTAGAAACACAAATGACGTTGCTAACTACAAAAAGAGCTAATTGCTGGACATTGCAATCGCGTCATATGCTGACAAAAAAGACTTGCCATGTCATCATGGACATCATTGTACAAAAAGTAATATCATCGATTGGTCACTAGTTAGCGACCAATAGCTAGCAACATATTGAATGTGGCTGAATTGGTGACATCTTTAATAAATGTCAGTAAATAAGCGATATAGTAGATTATGTTGCTATGATGATGATCGTCGACATTTACATGTTCAGAGACCAGTAGATACACAACCCACAGAGAACGTCACTAATTAAGTTATTGATCATTTTTGGTGATATTTTATGTGTTTAGGACGTTTCATTGAGTCGTTAATACCGTAAATTTTGATAGTGATGGTATTTAATAAAAAAGTTGTATTCCATGGTAATAAAGTTCATATTAGCCTTTAACTTTTTGTAAGAATATCAATGTTATGTTTTTTGTTAGAAATATTAAATTTTATCATAAAATCCAAATTGGTTCGGATACCAATTGAACTACATGTTGATCTCAAAGCTACTAATAATCAGGGGATTATCTTAAGCCAAAAATTGAAAGTCAATCGACTTTTTTTCCTATTAGGTTTGGGATTAGATATTCATAGGGATATGATAAATGGGCTATAAGGATCATTAGTAAAAGAACTCGTTCTTCTTGTAAAGTTTTTTCAACCGCTAATAGATAAATAAAACTTAGGAAAAACAAAAGCGTGGGAACGATATAATGATAAAAAGGTTCAATTTTAGGTCTTGGGAATCTTTTCACGTTTATTGTTCAGGTTTCCCTTAGGCACCATTTAGTAAATGAACCACAATATTTCTAGGAGTTTCATGTTCTTTGAACTTTTATTATTGGTAATCGTACTCATCGTTATTATGTAGTAGTGAGTTATGTATAGTCTATAGTATATCCAAGAATATATGATCCATGTGTTTGTATCATAAGTAAATTTCCTAAAAAATATGACATCCCTGGGCATAACTTTCTTAATTACCCTTGAGACATATGAATAATACTTAAGGTAATTTGAATTTCATCAAGAGATTTCTACTGAAGATTAGAGCAAGTTCTGGTCGTATTATCTTTTATCATCTTTGTTAGATGTTTTCTTCTCTTCTGAAGCGAGTTTGTTTGAAGTTAAATATAATTAATAAAGTTGTGAACTTATATATATGTCACGTCTCGATCCTACTAGGGTCGTTCGTCCTCGCTTTGATCCCCGCGGGATCGTTCGTCCTCGCTAAGGCGTGATGCCATGCAAGCCTAAGTTGCGCTTGCACAAGGCCAGTACCTGCACAATACAACTAGACAAATCAAAACACAATGCAAGCAGAACATTTTAAAGTTGTGAAGTTATATATGTCACGCCCCGATCCCGCTAGGGTTGTTCATCCTCGCTTTGATCCCTACGAGATCATTTTGTTGCAGAAAACTAAATATTGACATAAAGATTTGAAATAGCAATACTTTTTTTTGATAACTTGATAGAAATATAAGTACATAGCTTTGCGACTCAAAATGCCATAGCTTGGCTTATATATTTTTCTTTGAAACTTTTTTAAAAATAGTCACAATGCCCATACATCATATCCCTTATTACAAAAACCAAAAAGTAGGACACCTTCAAAGGAAAGCTTGCTAACTGGACTTGAAATAAAAACAACTTCGAGGCAATCAAATAAGCTTCACTAGACTGGACGAGTTTTAGCGCCTCACCAAAAGTCCTCATGTCCCGTGCTTACTTGAAATGGTGTCGACAACATAGGTCAGTATATAACACGTACTAGCGAGCGGCTATTGGCCAAACTCACATAAATTTGCACTAAGTAGACAGTGAAACTAGCATTCATTATTATGTGGTCTTTCTACTTGTCTAGGTTCTTTTTAACAATTCATAAGAAGCATAAACAGTAGAGAACACTTACATAGTAAATCTTATCCATCGTCGACAGTCATCCGTGCACAAGAAAGGTTAGCACAATTTGCATATGCGAATAACTTATGTTCCATTCTTGCATATATAAAAGTTCATAACATAATGCATGTAGCCTATCAACATGATGGTCATGGTTCATTTCCCATGATTAGCCGCTGTGACTCTTTAGTTCAGCTTGTCGCTAAGGATACAGATAACGGCATCCCTTAAACATGAGGTCTCATTTACCCAAGGGTGCCCTAATCTCACCTAGGCCAAGTGGTTCCCAGCGCCCCAGGATCCACCCGAGAGACAAATTTTACTTTGTGCACAAGTTGTCCGAGACCGATGCATGCTCTGGCATTTGTATCATTCATTTTGTGCCTTGCCTCTTATCAATCTCAATATGTACAAGTTCGTCTGTCAATGTCTACATTCTAAAGCATACTAGTAACAGAGCACGTGAGCATTCATATGAAGCAGATTGAGCATCAGTACAATATCTAGCATTTGATTCAATTCATTTATCTTCTCTTATCTTGTTGTTATGGTATTGTTGATCATAGGAACGCAACAAGAAAGTGGACTAGAGATCATTTTTTAAGACGTTGAGATAAATGGTAGCACGGTCAAAGCAACTCAACAAAATAATCTTATTCGAGAGAAGAAGGAACTTCACGCATCGTTCACGCACCGTCTATGCGTCCTACATTGGCACCAACATTCGATTAGCATACTTCAGTCTCTATTTCTCAAGATTCGAAATGAATGTAAAATGCGATAAAAGCAAATAATGAAAACCAACCATCGAAAATGCACAAGAAAACACATTCATCAAAATCAAGCAGCAAAATAAAACATTCAAAGAAAACTATTAGACTCATTTCAATAGAAGCCGATCCATCAGTTGGAAAGGATCATTGTATTTCGTCCGTGATCCAACGATACCGCAAAGGTTTTCCCACTACTTAGTCAAGGTTGAGTAAGCAAGCCATGGGTATTACATAATGGAGCACGAGGAGTGGGGCACTACAATATAGATATACGATTAGAGTAATTTTTATTAAATATATTCAACCTTCATAGTTAATGGTCTTTATAATATTATTTTAATTGGCTACTAAGCACATAAATTACCATCAACTATTAAGGTTGCAGGGGTAGATTTATTAATAGTCCAAGCTACCCCACCCTCCCCCACTAATGTTTTTTTAAAATTGTCACTTGCTACATAGAAAATTCTAACGTTTTACAATATATATTATTTTTGCCTATTAATGTACAAAGATTAAATTAGCTCAAGTGGTTGTGCTCTAAGCTCTCAAAGGAGAAGCAAGAGTTTGTGACTCGTCTTTGCTGAATATTTAAATATTTTTAAGTATATTTTTTTCTTATTCTTTTCTAAAATTTTGGAAATATTGACTTTTTTTTTCCTTTTTGCTCGTTCTTGTTTAAATTTTTTAATATATTTTTTGCTATTGAAGTTCAATTAATTTGACAACTTTAAGAATTTTTATATGTAGTAACACGGTCTTCTCATGAATTAAATCATAGCTCCGCCCCTGGGTTTATGTGACTTGATACCATGAACTATGTTTATTGGCAAGTTGATCAAAGTTTTTTTAGTTCTCATTTAAATATCATGAAATGTCACTTTTCTTTTGTAAAATCAGACTTAAATACAAACATAAAAGACGATAATACTATTCATAATTTAACCCTAATAATGTTAATTAATTATTTATAATTTAATTTAAAATATAAATATAACAAAAATATATAAATACAATTATCCTACGTCGAGCCTTAATGTAAATTTAATTATTAAGGTTTTATTTCCTCGACTACTCCAAACCTTAAAAATACTTCTTAATTACCTAAATATTCACTTTATAGGAAAAAGGATAAAATAATAAAATAATAAAAAGAAAGGAAAAGAAAATAAACCCTCAACCTAACAAGCCCTCTCCATCCCTCTTTCGTATCACCTCCCTTACTCCTAACATTGCCAACTTCCTCCTCACTCGCTCGTCTCAAATGGCTTAGTAGGCATAATCTCTCAAGGTTGATACAGTTTATTGGAGTCCAATCTGGATTTAGATGTCCACAATTGGTGTTGTGCTATTTTCGATATAATAGAATTCTTAAATTAGGGCTCCTATTTAGAAAATCCTATTGTGATCTAAAATAAACTATTAATGGAATATTTTAGGTATAATAGGAATTATATTTTATTCTTATTTAGGAAACCCTATTATGACTTAGAATATTATTTTCTTATCCTATATATATGGGGTGAGGGTGGAGGCATAAAGCATATTACAAAGTTGAGATTCGAAGTGCTTGTCCACAGTTGATCTAAGAGAAAGTCTGCACTTTGCTCTTAGGACTTCGCCATACAAGAGAGAAGAAAAAAGAGATCTAATCGAGTAGTCATCAACTTCAGTTAGAGAGATTGTTACGGGTTGGTGAACGATTTCAATTGTAATATTTTTTTTCTTGAGCGTTGTAAGGGAGTTAAACCTATTAGGGCAAAGGGTTCAATATTAGTTTTATCAATCTTATAATTTTATCTGAGTTATAGAGATTAATATTTGTCCAGTTGACATAGTCACCGCCATATACTTGTCTTTATCTGTGCTTGGTGTCTGTTAGACGGGGGTTGTTATTTTAGGTGGGTTGGCTTAAGTTTTTGTTGTGGCAACGTCTAAGACTCGATATCGAAGCACATGAGGGCGTGTCTGATTCCCAATATCCGGTATCAGAGTGAGGTTCATTTGTTCTGGTCTGATACCAACATCTGCTATCAAAGCTTTTGGGGTTCGGACAACTATTTCTACGAAGCAGATGAACACTCATATAATCACCCTCATAAGAGAAAACTAGGCAATTTGGAAGCCAAGAATGGAGGATCTACTCTGGTGTAAGGACTTACATTGTCCATTGGAGGGCGATAGCGTAAAGGCATCGGACAAAGCTGCTTAAGAGTGGAAACGATTGGATCGAAAGGCCGTTGGATTCTTTCGCAAATGGTTGGATGATTCGGTATTTCACCATGTGTCCATGGAGATTTAGCAAAATCGTTGTGAAAGAAGCTGCATTTGCTGTATGAAAGGAAGATGGTTGAAAACAAGATGTTTCTTATTCGCCAACTAGAAGTATACGGATGGTGCCTCGGTGGCACATCATCTGAATGAAGCTCAAAGTATCATCAATTAGCTGTCTGTGTTGAAGATGGTGATTAATGATGAGCTTCAGGTCCTATTTCTTTTCAGTTCTCTACTAGAAAGCTGAAAGATGTTGGTGGTGCCGGTGAGAAACTTTGCACCGGATGGAGTTGTCACGATGGAGGCAGTCAAAAGTAGCTCGTTGAATGAGGAGATCCGGCGTAAGCAAGTTGAATCATCGTAGGAGTCCGCTCTGGTGGCTTCCTACGAAAAGAAAAGGAGGATCTTGCGATTGTGGACCGCAAGAAGGGCTGCTATAACTGTGGCAAAAGGGGTCATATCAAAAGAACTACATAAAGCTAAAAAATGAGATAGCCAAAGGCAAGGACGATTAGGAGAATCTCACAACAATGAGAGATATCATCGTCGCAGCGACCAATACAAAGGATCCTTGTGACATGTGTCATGATGGTGACTAGATCATAGACACGGGGGCATCGTATCACGCCACTCCGCAAAGGAGGATCTTCACGTCATATTGCAATACCAAGTTTGGATATATGAAGATGGATGATAAGGGGACTGTTGCAGTTGTAAGTATAGATGATGTGCACTTAATGACAGAGTTTGGTGAGAAGCTCGTCCTCAAGGGTTTGGGATATGTACCAAATTTATGCTACAACTTGGTTTCGGTAGAGAGGTTGGCAGATGATGGCTGTCCTAGTTTGTTTGGGCACAAAGATTGAATGCTTGCGAAGGATTTCCAACAGCTGGCTCGAGGAGATTTATGTTGTGGCATGTACAGGCTCAAGCCGATGAGTTGTACATGCAGGCCATAGACACCGGATGGAGTTGGATCGTCGAGAACTTGTTGAGGAGGGTCTTCAATATGTTTTAAGGGTTACAGAGGATTATTTTCGTCGAGACACAGCAATGAATGGAGGTGAGTCAAAGAATAAAGGTTAGTTTGTCGGTCCCATTACAGTTGGTCGGTCTCCAGGTGGGGGTTGCTCAACGAATTCAGTTTTGGTGATGGGTGGTTTGCCAAAGCTTCACGGAGCGACATTGGTTTCAACAGTTCGATCGAAACCAGGAAGGAGATCACAGTTTGTAGCACATTCAATCTGAGGCAGGTGCATCTCCATTCACACAGTTCAGGAGAAGCTGTGGGTCATCGGCGACTTGCATAGTGTATGATATTCTGCTCAAGGATGCATGTGTACGAAAGAGCTTAAGTGTCTAACACGAAGGTAGGTAGGTTCATGAGTTTGAATCTCAGGAGGACTGCATCGTCCGCTTGGTTGGGCCAGCCAGGGTGAAGAAGCTCAATAGAACGGTAGTAGGTTCCGATGGAAGACGAAAGTCGGGAACAGGCAGTCGAGACTTACGGTGAGGCTGATCGTCAGGGACTTCGGTCTTGATCGTGTTATTAATATTGGCATAATCCTATTGGTGCAGGATGTGCTACACATGGTAGTTAGCATAGACGTGACGGTCGAGGAGCTGGAGACGAAGAAATACGTAAAGCAGCTCGGGGGATCAAAGATCAGTAGCATGGGAGAGGAATAACTCTGTCGCGAGGTAACAAATGGAGTCCAATTGAAGAGCCATGGGGTTAACACCCTCTCATCGGACTGGAGGGAGAGATTATTTGAGTCCAGTCTGGATTTGGATGTCCATAATTGGAGTTGTGCAACTTTTGATATATAGGATTCTTATTTTGTAGCTCTTATTTTGATCAAAATAGGATATTGATGGAATATTTAGGAATATAGGATTCCAATTTTATTCATATTTAGAAAATTCTATTATAACCTAGAGTATAATTTCTTATCCTATTATATAGGGTGAGGGCGGAGGTACAAAGCATAGCAAAGATGAGATTCGAGGTGCTCATCCACAGAAGATCTAAGAGAAAGTCAGTACTTTCTCTTAGGACTTCGCCATATAAGACAGAAGGAAAAAGAGATCTAATCAAGGAGTCATCAATTTCGGGTAGGGAGATTGCTATGGGTTGGCGAGCGATTCTAATGTAATCTCTTTCTTTTCTTCTTGAGTGTTGTGAGAGTCTTGAACCTATTAGGACAAATGGTTCACATTATTTTTGTCAATCTTATAATTTCATCTGTGTCACTCCCACTTTTCTAATTAGGGATATTTTAGTAATTATGTAAAATTTGATTTTTTTATTTTTTTATTAATTGATTGGTTGTGTAGCTTTGATTGGTGTTTTTGGTAGTAGCCAAATGGTTAACCTTAGTCAACCTTGATTAGAAGTTAACATGTGTTAGAAGCCTCTTTAGCTAATTAGATTCTAATTAGAGCTTTAGTCCACATTAGGAAACAAATTAAATCAATTTTTGGCTATTTTTACTTGTGGCTTTTTGTATTTTTGCTAATGGGCTTCATATGGATTTTAATTGCATGGTGGCCCATCTTAAACCCTAATCTAACCCTAGCTAACCTCTACGACCAGCCAAACAGAAGCCCCCCTCTTTTATGTGAAAAACTTGTAGCCGTCAAGTTTCACAAACCCTAGAATTCTCCTTCTCCTCCAAAAGTCCACTTTTCTCAATTCTATCCAAATCCTTCCAAACAAAGAGCGTTTCAATCATTGGGAGGAGAGGAACTTGCTGGAGACTTCGCAAAGAATCGAGGAGCTGGATCAGAGGAAATCGACATCGACGCGTTTGGAGGCCTGTTCATTGAGATATTGACTCTCAATAGGTAAACCCCTATAAATACCTAAATTAGTATTTTTCTTCGTAGATGCATCCATATAGGTACCCCGGACCTGTGCATGAAGTTTGGTAGGTTTTCGTATTCGTTTGATAGGCGTATCGAGCATGTGTCGGTTTATTAGAACACGTGTTCGACGAAATGCCGCTTAGAATTAAAGTTTATATTTTCGATTCTTTTCATGAATTTGTTTCCGTGTACATTCGAAACAACTTTCGGGAAGACGAATCTCGTTTTGGTTGGTTTTTCGGTGTCCAAATCGGACACGGACACGCGTGCACGAGGCCCGTGCACAGTCCCGTGCATGCCCTGTTGTACGAGTGTCATAACTCAACACATAGAATACTGTTTCGCATGAAATTTCATGGACACGAGGGGTCAACCTCTGCCCACGTGCTCCTAAAATTTCAAGGCATTTCGTGGAGCGTGCGCGAAGAAATCCAATGCGCACTGGCCGACTGAACCATGTTCACGCGTAAGAATTGCCGCTGATACGGCCTTTGTTCGCACATACGATGCGACGAGGACTCGTTCTAGGAGCAAGGACATGAAGCCCTAGACCTAATCTATCCAGGTACTTGACCACGTGACGTTCGCGAGCTACGGACGTCGACACACGCCTACGAGGCCACACGCGTGTACGTACAACCCCTGCAGTCTGAGTGTCATAACTCGATGGATATGACACGGTTTGGCATGAAATTTTATGGAAACGTGGAGGCAACCACTACCCACGTTGCTTGTGAAATTTCATGAGTTTTGTTGAATATTCGCGAAGTTATCGTGTCTGCACAGATTCGACTGATATCATGCACGCGCGTACGTACCCGTACGATACGCACTGGACACGATACGACATGTGTTCGATCCTGTGAGTACACGAGCATGTCACACACGTATAATCCTTCTTGTTTGCCAAGTTTCCGAGTTCTAGTTGTGTATTTTATGTTTGGGTGTCGAGTTGGTTTTCGGGTTTCGGTTGGGTTATTTTGAATTGAGTTTTTGGTTTTGAAATTGAATTTTGAGATTTAAACTTATATTCTGAGTTGATATTGGTTTTAGTACAGTTTAGTTTATGAGTTTGATTTTATATATTGATCTAATGTTTACATTCAAATGATTATATATATATGTTATAGCTTTCTTTGTATATATATATATATATATATATATATATATATATATAATATAATATATATATATATTAACAAAATGGCATTTTATTGAGGTAAGGAGAGCTCGAAGAGAGCGATACATAATGTGACAGAGCCGGAACACACAAAACGGCCTCTGTTGAACAAGGTAGTAAATAAGGAAAGCTGAGAATCTGGATTTCAAAATTACAAAATTTTGAAATACCGAGATTCCAAACGGAACGCTAGTTTGCACCGTTAGGGGAAATGTCTCGACATTTCGATGATCCAAATTTCCAAAAAAAAAATTTGAAAATCGAAATACGTAGGTTTGGGCACTCAGCCCTGAAAGTGTGAATTTTTTTGGATAACAAAAATATGAATTTTGAATCGAAATTCAAAATCCAAAGAGGGCTGGGCCCCAGCGCGCGTGACCCGAGGACGGGCAAATCCAGCACGTGCGACCCGAGGGCGGGACTGTCCTACTGCCCGAGGAGTGGGGGAGGGCCCACGGCCCGAGGAGGACGGTCCGGTGGACTGTCCGAGGGAGGCGTACCGCTCGAGGGATCCTCCAGCGAGCCGTCTAGCACGGTGAAGCTCCGGCGGTCGGCGAGATGGGAGGAGGAGGACGGGGCCTCCGGCGGAGGACCCGGAAGACCCGCGCTGCCGGAGGAGAGGCCAGACGGGGGATGAGGCTCACTGCCCGATGGGCTGGGCGCTCTAAATGAGGGGCGGGCTCATTGTCCTATGGGACGCTCTGCCCGAGGGAAGGAGCGCACGGATCGAGGGCCTCGGGCCCCCTCCCCGATGCGCCGCCCAGAGAGGGGGCTCCGGCAGTGGAGGCTAGCCCTGAGGTGGCACGGACGGAGGACGGGAGGGGGCGGGAAGGGGCGGGCGGGGAGAGAGAGGGATCGGGGGGCGGGGAGGCGAATCACCGACGACGACGGACCGGACGCTGCGGAGAGCGGAGGAAGGAGGAAGCTAGGGGCCCGACCTCCGGGCGGGGCCTACCACCGACGAGGGGGAGGGGTAGGGGCCTTCGCATGTGGCAGAGGAGCACCGAGCCCGACGCTAATGGGGGGAAGAGCGTCATGGGGTTGAGCGACGGAACAGTGACGCCGAGTTCACCGAGGGCCACACCAGTGCTGGGGTGCTCCCTGGGGGAGCTCGCCACATGCTAGGGAGAAGGGAACACCGGAGGGGAAAGAGAGAGGCGGCCGCTCCTGAGCTGCCGGAGGGAGAGGCGGTGTTGCTGGAGTCGTAAGGTTGTCCCTGTCGAGGGAAGCGGGGGCAACTGCAGGGCGAGGCAAGAGGAGTGAAGGGCGGAGGGGACGCCCGTGCGGGTGAGTGCACCAGGCAGAGCTGCAGGCGACGGAGGAGAGGCATCTCCTCCAGAGGGGCGAGGCGACGCCGGGGGCCACACCAGGGAAGGAAGGTTGGCGCTGCCCGAGAAGGGGACGCTCGACGAGGGGAAGACGGAGGGCGCCGATGTAGGCGGAGGTCCGCCTGGAGGGCTGACAACCCCGGAGGAGAAGGAGGCTTCCTGCGCCAAGCGCGGCGACGCCGAGAAGACGTCGAAGGGGGTGGAGGGGAGGGGGGACCCCCACGACGGAGGAAAGGCGGCGGGGAAGAGCCTCCCCATGGCGAGTGAACGCCGACGAGGGGGGGGCCCCCCACAGGGGCGGCGGCCAGTCGACCGGCCACCCTGGGTAGCTGGGGCATTGGTAGGGGCCGCTGGGGATAGCCTGGGGCCGG
>JANAVB010015199.1:7458822-7461322 GCA_029216955.1 Iris pallida
TTTATAACCTAGAGTATAATTTTCCTTATCCTTATATAAGGTGAGGGCGGAGGTACAAGCATAGCACAAGATGAGATTCGAGGTGCTCATCCACAGAAGATCTAAGAGAAAGTCAGTACTTTTCTCTTAGGACTTCGCCATATAAGACAGAAGGAAAAAGAGATCTACAAGGAGTCATCAATTTCGGGTATGGAGATTGCTATGGGTTGGCGAGCGATTCTAATGTAATCTCTTTCTTTTCTTCTTGAGTGTTGTGAGAGTCTTGAACCTATTAGGACAAATGGTTCAACATTATTTTTGTCAATCTTATAATTTCATCTGTGTCACTCCCACTTTTCTAATTAGGGATATTTTAGTAATTATGTAAAATTTGATTTTTTTTATTATTTTTTATTATTAAATTGATTGGTTGTAGCTTTGATTGGTGTTTTGGTATAGCACATGGTTTAACCTTAGTCACCTTGATTAGAAGATTAACATGTGAGAAATCCTCTTTAGCTAATGATTCTAAATTAGAGCTTTAGTCCACATTAGGAAACAAATTAAATCAATTTTTGGCTATTTTTACTTGTGGCTTTTTGGTATTTTTGCTAATGGGCTTCATATGGATTTTAATTGCATGGTGGCCCATCTTAAACCCTAATCTAACCCTAAGCTAACCTCTACGACCAGCCAAACAGAAGCCCCCCCTCTTTTAATGTGAAAAACTTGTAGCCGTCAAGTTTCACAAACCCTAGAATTCCTTCTCCTCCAAAAGTCCACTTTTCTCTCAATCCATCCAAATCCTTCCAAACAAAGAGCGTTTCAATCATTGGGAGGAGAGGAACTTGCTGGAGACTTGCTAGCAAAGAATCGGAGGAGCTGGATCAGAGGAAATCGACATCGACGCGTTTGGAGGCCTGTTCATTGAGATATTGACTCTCAATAGGTAAACCCCTATAAACCTATAAATTAGTATTTTTCTTCGTAGATGCATCCATATAGGTACCCCGGACCTGTGCATGAAGTTTGGTAGGTTTTCGTATTCGTTTGATAGGCGTATCGAGCATGTGTCGGTTTATTAGAACACGTGTTCGACGAAATGCCGCTTAGAATTAAAGTTTATATTTTTGATTCTGTTTTCATGAATTTGTTTCCGTGTACATTCGACAACTTTCGGAAGACGAATCTCGTTTTGGTTGGTTTTTCGGTGTCCAAATCGGACACGGACACGCGTGCACGAGGCCCGTGCACAGTCCCGTGCATGCCCTGTTGTACGAGTGTCATAACTCACACATAGAATACTGTTTCGCATGAAATTTCATGGACACGAGGGGTCAACCTCTGCCCACGTGCTCCTAAAATTTCAAGGCATTTCGTGGCGTGCGCGAAGAAATCCAATGCGCACTGGCCGACTGAACCATGTTCACGCGTAAGAATTGCCGCTGATACGGCCTTTGTTCGCACATACGATGCGACGAGGACTCGTTCTAGGAGCAAACATGAAGCCCTAGACCTAATCTTCCATACTTGACCACGTGACTCGTGTCGCGAGCTACGGACGTCGACACACGCCTACGAGGCCACACGCGTGTACGTACAACCCCTGCAGTCTGAGTGTCATAACTCGATGGATATGACACGGTTTGGCATGAAATTTTTATGGAAACGTGAGGCACCACTACCCACGTTGCTTGTGAAATTTCATGAGATTTTGTTGAATATTCGCGAAGTTATCGTGTCTGCACAGATTCGACTGATATCATGCACGCGCGTACGTACCCGTACGATACGCACTGACTGGACACGATACAGACATGTGTTCGATCCTGTGAGTACACGAGCATGTCACACACGTATATCCTTCTTGTTTGCCAAGTTTCACGAGTTCTAGTTGTGTATTTTATGTTTTGGGTGTCGAGTTGGTTTTCGGTTTCGGTTGGGTTATTTTGAATTGAGTTTTTGGTTTGAAATTGAATTTTGAGATTTAAACTTATATTTCTGAGTTGATATTGGTTTTAGTACAGTTTAGTTTATGAGTTTGATTTTATATATTGATCTAATGTTTACATTCAAATGATTATAATAATATGTTATAGCTTTCTTTGTATATATATATAATATATCTATATATATATATATATATATATATATATATATATATTAACAAAATGGCATTTATTGAGGTAAGGAGAGCTCGAAGAGAGCGATACATAATGTGACAAGCCGGACACACAAAACGGCCTCTGTTGAACAGGTAGTAAATAAGGAAAGCTGAGAATCTGGATTTCAAAATTACAAAATTTTGAAATACCGAGATTCCAAAACGGAACGCTAGTTTGCACCCGTTAGGGGAAATGTCTCGACATTTCGATGATCCAAATTTCCAAAAAAAAAATTTGAAAATCGAAATACGTAGGTTTGGGCACTCAGCCCTGAAAGTGTGAATTTTTTTGGATAACAAAAATATGAATTTTGAATCGAAATTCAAAATCCAAAGAGGCTGGGCCCCAGCGCGCGT
>JANAVB010015199.1:8093822-8238822 GCA_029216955.1 Iris pallida
ACTATGAATGGTGCCATGTGAGTGGCCACAAGAAATTGGGTTGGGTGTTTGGGTTCGATGGAGTTAGGTTTACGCTTGGTACGATCATGACTATAATTTAAGTTATTTATGATCTTTGGTAAAATAATAGCATGCGGGAGCTTAATTAGATGGCACACAAGTGGCATGTTCATAGTAGACTCAAAAAAGATCAAAACTATATATTAGGTCGATTAGGTTGGATCGATGTCGATTCTCGAATTTAATTTGGAAGTTAAGTCAAGTTTTTCGGTAGATGATCAAATGGCCTAAATTGACCAAAAAGTTATGCGATATAAATAGAATGCAAGGAAACAAGTTTGGAAAGGACATGATATATCAAAATGAAGATAATCTTGTCTACTACAAAACTTATGAAAGAAGTTTCGAGAGATTGACATACCTGGCACTCCAAAAAATCAAAGTCACGGAAAGGTACATTTAATGATCAAAATTAATTATAATGGAATTATTTATGGAAACTAATTCATTTAAAAAATTTAAAAGGGCCCTAAAATCCAGGGGGCTCACATCCTATCCACTTTAGAAAATTTTGTCCTCGAAATTAAACTTAGGCATAGAGTAAAAAAGATAGAAGATTTATATTTAAGGAGTCATGTACGACTAGTCATATAGGGTTCATATGGGACGTTGATGCCACTAGCATCTAGGGTATATCTTCTACCAAGTGCTAGAGTACACCATAACTTATAAGGCAACAACAAGTTATGGTCGTGATTTTACTAGTAGGATTTCAGGAATAACATATTTCCTAAAAGGAATACAAGAATATAGGTATTATAAACTGCAAAAATCTAGGGGGCTTAGGTACTAGCTGTAGTAGCATGAAAAGTTTTCAGCAAATATAGTTCCATGCGCCCATATTAAGTGTAGCTCCATACGCCCAGACAGTGTAACTCCATACATGCGCCCAAGTCAAGTGTAGCTCCATGCGCCCAGTCAGTGAAGCTTCATGCGCCCACGACTAGCTCCCCCGAAAGGAGGGCACATAGCCTGAGACATGGCTATGCGCCCAAGCCTGACTCAGTCAAAGCATGATCAACACGTGCACCGAAGCACACGGCCACGTCAGTCTCCACGAGCAGTCATGCACCGAAGCATGCGGCCACGTCAATGCCACGACCAACCCACGATCTTACAACCTGTATGCGCCTACGTCATATGCGCCCAAAGCAGGACTATGCGCCGATATAAAAACGAGCGTGTTTCTTCATATGGGCGCATAACATCATTCCATCTCGAGAACGACTATAAAAGGGGGCCTTACCCCTCTTCAAAACAGAGAACGGAGAGCATTTTCAAGAGCCAAATTTCCGTACTTCCTGCCAGTGAGCCGAGAGTTAGCAATTTTCTTATGTTTTCTTCCACTTTTGTAATCAGAGTGTCAACGGAGTAAAGGAGCAACTGCCGCTCGATCTCCATCGTCCCATTCTCCAGAATTCTTTTTTGTACTCGGGGATCCTCAGCGCAGGATCTCTCAGGCGTACTCGATTTGTGGTGCCTTGTGCCAATAAAAGAAAAGACAACATTTTCTTCTTCTTCTTTTTGTGTGTGTCCACACTAGCACAGTACTTATTGGTCAAAACTCTATAAGGGAATTACTATCAATTTGTTGCTACTCCTATATGGGTCTAGCTATTGACAAGTTTAGAAGAATTTGATTCAGTCGGTCATAACTAGAGCGAGGTGGCATAGAGGATATTGTAAATAAGGAGATAAGTTCAAGAAGTTATACATCATGGTATGGGAAATTTTAATAAGTTCAAGAAGTAATTTCCACAAGAATATGGCACGACTCGGTAGGCACTAAGTCAGAAAATTTAGAAGAAACAGTAGCTATGGTAATACAAATATTAGGCACAAAGAGGTATAAATCAAGTTTTAATATTTAAAATCAAGGCATGGTTAGGGAAGAATATTGTGTTCCTAATCGTATTCCTTAGAATAATCAAATCACGAAGTCGTGATTTACGAATCATAGAAATATGAAAGGAAAGAGTAGTGATACGTCTAAAACAACAACTTTTGGCTACTTAGTAAATTATGAAATTCAAGCAAGCTGGGACAATTGTCCACTATTTTATGCTATGGTTCAGCCTAACTATCTAGTTCCTATGGTGACTCCTCAAATACGGCTAACCAATCTTAATCCAGAATCCAACCCATATTATTTGAAGTTCTTTGGTACCATCCAATTTTTATTAGTACACTCTATTTCGTGGCTTATCTTCTTCAATTGAAATTTTTGCTAACACCATAACAAGTTGTTCATAATGTGATTTGTCAAGGTCTTCAAATACCCTAAATTTTTGAATTTCTTCACAACATTAAATCCTTAAGTTTTCCTCCGTCTATGGAACATCTTCATCCCAGAAATTTATCATCCACTATATACTACTCCACTCTAGTTTCTATTCATTATTCTATTCTAGGATATTCTACTTTTCTATCTTGAAATTCTTGTTTCCTTCTCGTCTCATGTTGTTTCATTTCTCGTCCTCGTTTTCTGAATATCTTGACCTTGATCATATGCCTCTCTACAACCTATGGTGCTGGTCCCTAACATATTTGTATGTCCAAATTATTTTTCTAACTTCATTTTGATATGTCTTAAAATTTGCCTCATTTATTTCTTCGAAATAATCTTCTCCTCCTTATTCGAATCTCAACTTCAAGGGTCTTTCTAACGATGTAATTCCTTCTATAGTCTCCATAGATAATCACGGTCGTAACCCTTGTCTCAATTGATACTCCATAATTTCTTTATGAACTTTTCCTGCAACTCCAACCTAAACCTAGTAATGCTTCTATAATTCTTTCTTCCTTGTATATCTACTACGTACTCAAACACAATTGTTCTAGTTACAACTCCTCCAGGATTTTCCTTAATATTTTGCATTGATGAAGGGTTTACTAACCTGTCTCTTGAGGTAAGACTTATCTGACTCTATTGCCAAATCCTTGGCTACGACCAACCATCGAAGATAGAAGGGTATAATTAATCCTCTACTCGATCAATCCGTCAAATTCTATGCCATACTCTTACAAGCCTTAAGTCAAATATCTTAGTAACATAACCAATGTTCTACCCCCTTCTAACCATAAGCAAACTATACGTTTCTTACAAGCATGCCTAACCATTTTACTTTTATCTGCTAGGGAAGGTTTGAGGCTGGGTTAAATAAATACTTATTTCTGGTACCTTTATAATAGTATAACCATATTGGTCAATCTTTTAATCCCAATTTCTAATCGGTCGTTCAAGGTTTGTCTCAACCAATACAGAGATGGTTGACTAGTCTATCTTACACTTATCCACTCCTAGATCACTTTCTCTCTGACACCTAATCTTTCTAGGACAGTTTCTTGTCATCCAAAAAATTTCTTTTCCATTCTATCATAGTCCAGATTTCTATATCCTCTACATAAAAATTTCTTAAATTTCAGTTTAATATAACTCCAAGGGTCTATATCTAGTCATGATCATCATGCTTCATAATTTTGTATCTTGACGGGGTCGTTAGGCTCTATTTGCTATCGTCCACCAGGTTGGCACTCTTTAATCTAGTAACCAAATGTGTCTTCCTTCAAGTTGTATTCTCACTTACATCAACCTATATGATCAGGGAATCTTAATATTCTTCAAACTCAGTCTAGCTTAGACAATGGTAGCATGGTTTAGTCTAATGACCCTTATGTATCTTATTAGGGCTTAGCTTTAAACTATACTCTATTCTATATCCTATATTGATGGAGTATCTATAAAAGCCTATCCACCTTAGTTAATCACCTAGTCCAGCCAAACATATATTCCTATATCCCCCAAGTAAAAATCTTCTAGATAATTTATTGGCTGAAGTCAAATCACCAGTTCACGACTCGTTGCATCATCCTTTCCTCAAGTCATATCATTTAGTAATTCTATTATAGAGATAGCCTATTCTTATCTCTGTTTAGTCCCAAGTTAATCCATGCAATTCTCTACTCATATATGTTGTCATCTCAATAATTGCTAGAATTTCATGCAATATATGTATAAATATGTAAACTTCTAATTCAACTCCGTATGTTCTAGTCAAGGGGACTCTCCTTCAATCAATGGATTTTCCTATAGAAGCTAAATCTTCATAGAAGTGCCATACATTTCCTATCGATCCATCTAGTAGAGTCGTCTATCCAAACTCCTTTATACCCTAAATAATCACCTACGAAATATTCTATCCTTCTTAGTCAAAAAATTTAATAAATTATATTCAAAATGAAGATTAGTCACAAAGGTTCATCCTTCCGAGATAGGAAAGGTCGAGAGTTCATAAATGGGAACTCAAGAAAGTATGATTTATGCACAAATACAAAATTCAAAGGCGATATTAGAAGTCAAGGGAATTTCCAATAATAGTGGATTGAGATTCTAATATATTGTCCGATTGCAGGCCCCTTCGGTACTGTAACGTAACAGATACGGCTAACTTGACCAGCATGGGCCACCGTAAAAACCATATAATGCCCCAGTCCCATAATATGTGGGATCGAACCACATGGCATTGGCTAGCTACGTATTCAACCAGACTCTAGTCCGACTAAATACGTATAACCTGTTCGAAATGGTGTAACTATCACTATATCAACTCTATATCTCAATCCATCTAACTTAAATATAAGAAGGGGAATATGAATACTAGTCTGCATCCCAATAATCATGCTTACCCGAATAGACTCGAAAAGAATAATATGAGTCTATAAATACTAGGCTATTGTAGAAGCATAGAAAATATGGGGTTCATGCAGATCACAACTGACCACATGAGTACCCTGGAATAGATTTACCCACATAAAAAAGAGCTGCATGACAGACTCAGCACGCCCCCTGCGGCCCATCCTCACCAAGACTGATTTTTGAACCACAGAGAGAATAGTTACTTATGCGGCCAAGCTAATCAACCATTCTGATAAAGCTGACAAACTCTGTCAAAATTGGCAAGACTAACAGCTCTGACAGCTCTGACAACTCTCACACTCTGACAAAAAAAAGATAAAATGTGATCAGACAAAATGTCGTGCCACCAGACTGGACATGGCCATACGGCCAAAAGGACTGCAATCCGAGCCGCATGAACCTTATGCGGCTCAATCTATGTGCTTAATGCGGCCAAAGGTAACAGCAATCTGAGCCGCATAAACTTTATGCGGCCCAGAATATAGAACCTATGTGGCTCAAAAGTCCTCAAGCTACATGCTGACTAAGGAAGACTACCGCATGAGTCTTATGCGGCCCAGCATGACCGAACACTGAAAGGCCTATGCGGCTCAAAATGACTCAAGCAGACTGATCCTATCTTACGACGAGACACATGGCAGACTGACCAAGTCTCAACAATCCAGATTCGCTACAACAAAATCTCAACAATCCCCACCAGCTGGCAGCCCGACATCGAATCTTTGTGTATTGCAATGGACACGTGGCCACGTGGCCCATTATGTCGCCCGAAAATCTGCTACTGCAGAAAACAATATAAATAGCAGGATACCACACCCATGCAAAGGGTTTGCAATCCAAGACTGGCAACCTACGAAGGGCAATTTATTCAAGAGCAAGAAGCGCGTCAGATAGTCCAAGGAGTAAGGCAGAGTTGCTATACTTTTTCGAGCCTCTATCGTCACCTCCAGAATCAAAACTAAACAATTGTACTTAGATTGTTTCCTAGGATTTCTTTCTAGGCTTTCTCCTGTACAAGCAAGTTTGCAATCAAGTTCAATTTATTTGTAAGTTATTGTGCTTGATATTTTATGGCAAACACGATGATGACTCTGCTGGGAACATCCTTCTCTTCTGATGAGAAGTTGGTGACACAATCTAACGCGTCCAAGCTCTGCTCCATACAGCAAATGCTTGTGGTTTGATTTGACCAACGAAAATTTGAAGAAATGCTCTCTGAAGGGAGCGCCAGCCCATTGCAGAAGCGAGACAACCCATAAAAGCTCGCAGTATGTCGAAGCGTAAAACTGTTTCCTCCAACCAGGTTCTCGAAGAAGCTCCTTCTGCGGTCCAAGACGGTGATCAAGACTCTCCTGCGGCCTTGCTTTCGACAGCAGATAACCCCACTGTCCCCAAATCCAACAAAAAAAAACACTACGATGTGGAGTTTTTGGGGGCACAAGGGAAATCTATGCGAACGAGAAAGAGGCCGCATTAGAGAGATATGCAGATGACTCATGCGGCAGCTGACTCTGGCCGTAGGCAGATGGCCCATGCGGCAGCCAACTATGGCCACAGACAGATTGCCCATGCGGCAGCCAACTCTAGCCGTAGGCAGATCGCCCATGTGGTAGCCAACTCTGGCCGCAGAAAGATCTCCCATGCGGCAGCCAACTCTGGCTGCAGGCAGATGGCCCATGCGACAGCCAATCCTAGCCATAGGCATAGTGTCTCATACGGCCCTGTCAGAAGCTCTGTGTTCGGCCGTCTCTCATGTGGGCCCGACTCTATATGGCCCATTAAGAATATAGGATGTATTAATCTGGACTCTTTTTACTATGTGCCTTCGGGTGCTAAGTCAAAGAAGTCTAGGGCAGTACGGGCCTAACAAGCCCAGTCAACTGTCCAAGTTGCTGACCGGCAGCAGACACCGTTAACTATTATACGGGCTCCTGATGGATAGTTGTACAGAACCACCCGCGTCCAGTCCTCCAGGGCTAACAGACAGGGTGGGTCTCAAAAGTCTCCCTCTAACGATCGAGAGCAAGTACTTTTACTAGCCTTAGATCAGGGAGCAAACATGATACCTATGCACCCGTGTGCTCGGGATACCCGAGTCCACAAATTGGATGCAAAGGTAGATCAGCCTGCTATCGACTTGCGAGAGGTGATTACTCATAAATACAAGGAGAAAGAAGCAACCTTGGCATGCAATGATCCCTTTTCGGGACGTTGTTGTACCCAAGTCATCATCAACTGCTGCTGCGATAAGTCGACAGCTCCTGAAGATCGGTAGTCCATTTTCCAATAACTATCGCAGCCAGTACCTGTCCAACAACAACTTGAGAAACAGGTACAAATCCCAGGAGACAAGGAATTTCCTTTCGTCTCCTGTAATTTAACACGGAAGGTTCTTTCCGACAAGGGAGGGAATAAGATAGGCTCTTCCAGCCCGGCAATCTCTGCCAGCATTGCAAGAAAACTCTCGTTTGGAGGACTGCCACCGACAACCTCAGGGGGTGTATACCTAGGCACTCGATCCACCTGGGGGTGCATCCTTGATTTCCCTGGGGGTAGATGAGGCTGGGGGTAGCAGTCCCCTCAAAGTAAGCGACAACCCGGTGTTCCAAGAACATACACAGGGGGTAGCGATCCACTGGAATTATGTAACAGACGTGGACATCCATGAGGATGACCGCCTTCGCCAAGACGATGTGGCTTCCTGTACAGAGGGTAGCACACCTTCCGAGTCCGAGGAGGAAGACATTCTGACATTCCTCGATGATTTCTCAGTACAGCGGTACGACACAGAGAGTACTATTTACCATTGATTGTAAAAGTACAGAACAATTATATAGGAAGACTTAACTTAGACTCATAATACAAACTCGCTCGTACAAAGAAAGCCTAGGGACGAAAACCTAGGTACATCAATCTAAGTACGATTGTTTATTTTTAATTCTGGGGGGTGACGGTAGAGGCTCGGGAAAGCGACGGCAGCTCTGCCTTATTCCTTGGACGATCGGACGTAGCCTTGGCTTTGGTGAAGAAATACTCTCGGGATGCGTAAGGAGAATCCTCTGTGCGCGCATTTTTCTCTCTGTGTGTTCAGCCTTCGGGGTCTCCAGGTGTGCAGGGGTCTAGGTCTTCAGGTCTCCTCCTCTCTGCAAGGGAATGACACCTTGCTATTTATAGAGGCGGGGGTGTGATCATTAGGGTTTGCGATGATTCCCCCTTGAAAAGTCGACGGCCAATCATCTGGACCATTAGTTTTGATTGCAATGAATCTGGGCAATTAATGTGGATTGCACCAAATCCTATGGATTATTAATGTTGATTGCCATGAATTTTCATAATTTGTGATGATAGGCTTGGATCTCCTGCCATATTTTCAATTTTTCTGATCTGATTTGATTTGGGTAATTATGATGATTATAACAAATCTGAGTTTGTTATGATTTGCTAACAAACATAATTCCGAGGGGGATAAGAATGCCACGTGTCTCAACTGTCGCGAGGACCGCCACGTGTCTCAACTGTCTTGAGGATCGCCACGTGTCTCAACTATCATGAGTGGAATGTTCTGACAGAGCCGTATGAGTGCGGTCTCTAAGTGAATCGTATACGTGTGGCCCCCACGATCCTAGCCACATGAAGGTAGCAGCCGCATGAGGGTTGCAGCCTCGTAAAAGAGGCAGCCGCATGAAGGCGGCAGCCGCATGAAGGAGACAGCCGCATGAAGGAGACAGCCGCATGAAGGTGGCAGCCGCATGAAGAAGGAAAACGCATGAAGGAGATAGACACATGAAGGAGGCAGCCGTATGAAGGTGGCAGCCGCATGAAGGTGGTACCGCATGAAGGAGACAGCCGCATGAAGGAGACAGCCACATGAATGTGGCAGCCGTATGAAGGAGGCAGTCGCATGAAGAGGACAGCCGCATGAAGGAGACAGCCGCATGAAGATGGCAACCGCATAGGGATACTTGGGACTCGACGGATCCTGCCAGTTATAAAAGATTTTCTTCTTTTCCCAAGGAGCACGCCATCATTATTTCAGCTTTAAGTTAGAGCTGTCATTCATTGTGTCAGAGCTGTCATTCATTGCATCAGAGCTGTCATCAGAGCAATTAATTGGGAGGCTACTTTATGGCCAGCTGTAGAAGCGGATAGCGTATGGCCACGTGTCCTTGCCTGAGCCGCATAAAGCTGTTGGGGAGTTCCGAGCCGTATAAAGTTCTAAAGGATTCCTGAGCCGCATGAGACTCCATCTGTTTGGAGCCGTATGGGCTTTTATTGTCCTTTTCTATGTTTCTACAAGACCCGCTTCAAAGTTTTTAATTTGAAAAATTAAAATAATTTGAATAAGAAGCATGGCTATATATAAGCTCTTCTGGCTGCATAGGGTATTCTTAGCTGCATGGACTTCCTAGCCGCATAGGATGTTCTGGCCGCATAGACTCCCTGCCACGTATGCGTCTCATTAATTACTCTTGATTTGTTTTGGATTTAAAGCCGCCTTTTAGGACAGGATCCCAAGGGTCAATTTTAAATATCCAGATTTTTCTCAATGACCAAAGAGTCGATTTTGTTTTTATGTAGCACGCGGATCGAAGTGTCCGTCGGTTCATGAGCCCCCATTCCTTCTGCCTATAAATAGGAACATTTTTTGGTCAGAGAGACTTCTTTACCTTCTCTCGTCTTCAACTCTTCTTGCCCTAAGTTGCTGTCTTCGTCTTCCTTCTTCGCTCATCAATTAACAATGGCCCCCAAGTCTTCCAAAGTCGCGACGAAGGGTAAGGGAGTGGCTTCTTCATCAGCCACGGTGCCTGAAGTTTACCCCGATGTTCACCCCATTATTGCTGGTATGGGTTTGGGAATATTGTACACTTCGAAACCCTAACAAATATGGCTCTGTTGCATGCTTTATGCACCAGCCTTTAATGCGTCTCTCGTCTTCATCGAACTGTTCAAATTGTATGGGCCGCATGTATGTCCCACGTCCGAGCCATATGGGGGTATACCCCATGTCTGAGCTGTATGGAAAATAGCCACATAAATACTTCACAACTGAACCGCATAATGACCCTTCGAATAGAGCCGCATGGGTCTTCCTGAATCGAACCGCATGAAGCCCCTCAAATAGGACCGTATAAGCTCATCTGGACTGGGCCGCATAAGGCTGTGCTGAACCGAGCCGTATGAGCTCCTCTGAGATGAGCCGCATAATGCTCCGCTAAGTAGAACCGCATAAGCCTACGCTAAACAGAGCTGCATAAGCTTACGCTAAACAATACCGCATAAGCTCATGATCTCTTTTAAAACGGAATCGCATAAGCTCGTCTTTAAACAGAGCTGCATAAGCTCATCTTTAAACAGAGCCGTATAAGCTCGTCTTTAAACAGAGCCGCATAAGCTCATGTAAGCCAAAGCACTCAGTAGTTTTGTTTTAGCCATCTTTTAATCTTTTTTTTTTTGTGTTTCTCCAGTGAATCTGCCAGTTAATGCAGCAGAAGAGCCTCTGGTGGGTCATGCCTAATTGGCTATGGGCTATCGATATGACCACATAGTCAAGTATGTGACGAACCAGCTTCCAAAAGAGCCTCTGGAGAGGCTGAAGGCCATCAAAAAACAGTCCTTTCACTTTCTCTGTGCCATGATGAACTCGGGGAAATTGGTAGGGGAATACCTAAAGCCTGTGTTCCTCTTTGGGGTTGCTTTGTCTGTAAAGAACACCCGGGTGCTGGACATAAAGATGTTTCTGCTAGACAGAAAGATGGTAGACTCCTTGACCCCAAGCAAGTCGGGGACGTTTGTGGGAAACATCCATTACAATAGGAATCTGGGGTCAGCGTATACGGAAAGGGAACCGATCAGTCGGTACGTGATGGGACTGGCTCCGGGTACCTTTATAAACGTAACGGGTCCCAACTTTACATTCTCTCAGGCTGATACCTTTTTGCACCAGCTTGCTCGTAAAGGGTCGTATCCTGTCAGCCGGTTGGCGTTGTTGAACTGGATAAACCCTATCGCTACATTGGCCAATTTGACCACGTGGATTCTGCGGAAGTATGCGACTTCTCTGCGTGAGATCGGTCTCTATCACGCCATTCGGGACACCTATCATGGTCTGCCCATAAATAAGCCATTGTTCATGGCTCTTCTGGAGATGTACAACCGGCGGACGGGAACCTTCTTTTCACCGGAAGGGGAGCTGGAACTTGCTCTCCTCGAGATGTATGTTATCTCCAAGCTGCCCTGGGGGAAAGAAGTCTTTGAAGTGTACACCCCTACGAGCGAAGAGCTCGATGATTTAGATCGACAGTTCCCGGGCTTTGTTGCCGTATATCGGGAATTGTTATGTCATCACAGCACTTGTCACCAGATGGCCATCAAGAAGGATGGCAGCTCGGAGGGGAGCGCTCCTCATACTAGGTCCTGGGTCTCATACCTTTTTACCTTTGGTGCCTCAGATCAGGTTTTTTTTCGAGATCCTCAAACCCCAGAGGAGGTCCAACACCTGGCATCGACTGCCAAGAGATCGAGGTCCACGGGCGACATTTTTGGGAGTTGAACTGACTCTTTCACCTATTTTTATCATGGTACTCAGCAACTGTCGGAGAAGGAGCTTTTGGCGGGATTCCTGATGGTGTGGCTACGGAACTGCGTAGTCTCCGGAGGGGCAGGTTCCATTGAGAGGATCAGCCGCCACTTTATCCTCTCCGTCGTAAAGCTAGTCTTTGGGGTCAAGCTGGCTCTCCTTCCGGCCATGGTGTGCAGCATACACCATGGCCTTCGTTCCTTTTCTTCCAAGGTCATCGCCAGTGATACGACGATGGATTTTGAATACATAGAGCTGCCATACCATTATCTGATAGGGTGGCTGTTAATGCACAACCGGGCTTTGATGAGGCCTGGAGCAGAAGATGGCGTTACAGTTAATGCCGCTTTCGATTCTACCATTAGCCCTGGGAGTGCAGCACCATGCCAACCTGTCGGAGAGTACTGGCGAGAGTGGACGGGTACGACTTTTTTGTGTTCGTACCTTGTTTTACTACTGAAGAAGTGAGGAGCGTACATGTTGATGGTACCGAACCTCCTCTCCTCTTATCTGAGAAAATGCTCCTTTGGCTGCGTAATATTCGTCCAGCGCACCTAGTGTATCGTAACCGCAACATCGTCTACCTGGAGCCTTACTTGCCCAGCAGGTTCACTCGCCAGTTCGGGTATAGCCAGTTGTTCTTTGACAGTCCCAGCTCTTGCCTGGGCTTTGAAGGTAGCGTGCTGGATGGTATCAGGGCATGGTATTATTATGACACGGTTCATACCCGAACCACCTTTTCAGTCCCTGATGGTGGGGTGCCAGAAGAGATTTTGTATATGCCGACCTTATACCATATTACGGCGAGCAAGCCTCCCGTTAATTTTGACCCGAGTACCAGCTTCATTGTGGGTACCTGCTTGGCGGAGAAGCCCAAGGGGTCTAAGACGAGGAAGAGGCGGGCGAATACGGTTCCTGCGCCCGACTCAGAGTCCACAACCGTGGACGAAGAGAATAACGAGCATGAGGAAGATAACTCTTCCCTTCCTGTGGAAGATGCTGGAGCGGATCAGCCGCCTGTTGTACCAGATGAGATGGGGGCGAATCAGTCGCCTGTCGTGCCTGGTCCTTCGTGCAAGCGGAGCAGGCGCATGTCCACTAATGGTGGCAGAACCTACTCTATGAAGCGGGCTGCGGTAAGACGCCTCATGCTGTTTATTAAAGAGAGAGGTGAAGGTGATGATGCTGCTTCGGAGGTGAATTGAACTACAGCCATCTTCTCTTTTAGTCCTTTTTTTCCCTGAACTGTAACTTAATCATTTTTTCTTCTCTCTGTAGGCGTCAAAAGAAAGGGATTTCTCAGAAGCAACTGATGTTCCTGAAGCTGATTCGGTCATAGCCACTTTGGTTAGTGACCTGTGTACCGGGATCGTTGCTGCCGGGGTTCTCCCGATGACGGCTGAAGCTCCTCCCATCGCGGAGGTCTCCATTCAGGGCGATATGGACCCTTCCGAGCCAATCTCCGAGGGTGCTGGATTCCCGCCGGGTGATGTGGACCCCAATGCGTCTACCTCCGGGACTGCTGGAGCGGAGGAACCCACGTCATTCGTCTCGGATGTCGTCGGTGAGGAGGGCATGATCACTGAAATCGAGCCTCAACTTTCGTAACCCTCCCCTGGTAAGCTAAGTCAGATCTTGACTAGTGAGAAGGTTTATTCGCTCTATCATCACATCCTTCAGGTTAAGATGATTGATTATTGCTCTGGACATACAGGTCCTGCCTCTTCACTGTCTATGACGGATATTGTCAGGGAAGGCTCTGCTATCAGGGATCTGGTGGAAGGGAGCGTGCCTCTTCCTCTTCCGATTTATCTCGAGAGGCCTTCCGTCAGATCGAGTTCAGGAGATCAGATGGCGACACAGCCTGGACGGGGAGCAATGGTCCCTTCATCCTCCTCTGCTCGTATGACTTTGGGGGTTGACCTCTCAGCCTTACCGAGTATTCAAGTTCTTCGGGCTGCGGAGGAAGAATTGGCCGCTGTTCAAGCTTTCTTTCGCTCAGAATTTATCTCCCTTGTGGCAGGGGCAGCAAGTTCTGTTGCGTCTTCTTCGACACTGCCAGCAACACTTCCTTTGACGCCATCCTCTACGAAAGTTCTGGATGAGGTGTCACAGGATGTGGTTGACAGCTTCTACCGCCATTTGAAAAGAGGAGTCGATGCTGCTGTAGAGCGGGAGACCCCCTTTGCCCTGGCCCGACAATGCGTTCATGGACAAATTGAGATTCTTAAAACCCTTCCTGGCGGGAAGGGGATAGCTGCGCTTCTGGAGCCCAAGTTGTTAGAGGCCGATCAGCTTGTGGCCCAATTTCGAACGCTACGGTATGCTGATTTGTCTGCAGCAATAGATCAGGAGCGGGGCTTCCTAACTACTGCCTTGGATAAGATAAGGCTTACGCGAGATACGTCCAAGCTGGTCATAATAAAGGACCTTGGCGACCTATCTCTCTTGTATGACCAGCTGAGCCGCCGGAGCGAGGTTTGCAGAGCTCGGGAAGCGGCCGCCTCCCGTGGAGTAACCGATACATAGGAGCAGATCCTCAAACTTTAGAAGAAGCTGGCCTTCTTGGAGTCTGAGCTTGAAGCTTTTCGTACGGATAAAGAGTTGATTATTCAGGACGCCGAAAGGGTTTCCCGAGCTTCTGCTAACCTGGAGCGTGCTCTGAAAAAGTTTGAGAATGGCTGGCAGGCTCATGCGCACCTGGATGATGCGGTGCAGCTGAATCAGGAGGTTGAGCGCCTGGCCAAACAGAGGTTTGAGCGGTCGACTACCCTGTTGAGAGAACGTCTCATGGCATTATGTATCGACGAACAATAGTCGGCTTTTTCCTTCTTTTGTTTATGTTCTTTTTCTTTCTTTTTCTATCCTGTAATAGGGACATAATCCCAGATAATGTAGTACATTGGATTCTGAATAAATGAGCATGTTTCGACTCATCCTTCATTTCTTATACTTGTTGTGTTTGTGATATTTTTCTTGTCCCATTGGGGGACTATTTGTGGACCTGTTACCCTGGGCATACCTTAGTTTTAGGTACGGATAATAAGTTTGATAGGGATACCTAGAACAACTTTGCGATGAGGGGGTTGTGGAAGTTCTTGGTATTGAAAGAATGCCAGGGAGCAGCTGGGCTCCCAAGACATGATAAGAAAAGAGTGGCATGTACTAGAAAACTTAGTACAGCATTTGTGGTCGACTGCGAACATTTGTGGTCAACATAGGACATTGGCGATCAACAGAGGATATTTGTGGTCGTCGGAAGACATTTGTGGGCCTATTATCCTTGGCGTACCCTGTTTTTTTTTTGTACGGATAATAAGTCGAAAGAGAACCAACATACTTACTTAGAGGTAATGAGGACGTGGTAAATATGAGGGTTTCTTCGATGGAGCCTTCCCACTCAGAGGTAATAAGGGCATGGCAGGCGTGGGCTCCATGAAGGGGTACATAGAACAACTCAGAGGTAATGAGGACATGGAAGTTCTATGTGAGGGGGCAGTTTATTTTTGATGAAAGTGAGACAACTCAGAGGTAACATCGACATGGTTGTCTTAGGAAATTTGTGGATCTGTTACCCTTTTTTGTGCACGGAAAGTGCGGGTAGTGGATCATGAGGAAGGAGCTCCTTTTAGGAAGAAAGTTCAGAGGTATGATCATACGTGACTTACTACCCAAAAGATACGATATAGATTGACTAGGATGAGAGTTCAGCGGTACCTGCAGGTACATAACTCGATAGTCTGGAAGATTTGGAGACAGAATATGAGTTCAGCGGTACCGGAGTGTACATAACTCAACTATCTGAAAGGTTCAGAAGAAGAATGTAAGTTCAGTGGTATCAGAAGGTACATAACTCTACAATCTGGGATATTTTGAGGATGAATGTAGGTGAGTTCAGTGGTACCAAGGGGTACATGACCCAATAATCTAAGATGTTTGGAGGTCGAATGTGAGTTCAGCGGTACCGGAGGGTACATAACTCAACAATCTGAGATATTTTAGAGGCAGACTGTGGGTTCAGCGGTACCGGAGGGTACATAACTCAAAAGTCTGAGATATTTTGGAGTCAGACTGTGGGTTCAGCGGTACCGGAGGGTACAAAACTCAACAGTCTGAGATATTTTTGGAGGCCGACTGTGGGTTCAGCGGTACCGGAGGGTACATAACTCAACAGTCTGAGACATTTGTGGTATGTCGTTTCAGACATAATACTTCTTTAGGAACTTGCCGTTGATGGGCAACATAAGCAAGTCTCCGTTTTGCTTTCCGAAGTGGTAAGCTCCATTGGAGAATACAGCATCGATGATGAACGTGCCTTTCCACTTTGGCTAGAATTTGCCGGCGGTCTTGTGAGTCATGACCATCGGCCTCCGAACTGCCAAAATAAGGTCGCCTACTTGAAACATTCTGATTTTGACCTTCTTGTTGAAAGCTCCGAAGATTCGAGCTTGATACAGCTCAATTCATTTTTGAGCTAACAGGCGCCTCTCGTCTACGGCCTCCAACTCTTGCAGCCGACGATAGTGATTATCATCTGTTGTCAGCCGATAGGTGAGAGCGACGCGGAGCGAGGGGATTTGAGTCTCCAGTGGAAGAATTGCCTCCCTTCCATATACCAAGGAGAATGGTGTGTTCCCGGTGGCCGTTCGTACTGTAGTACGGTACGCCCATAAGCATTCGTCGAGCTTTTCATTCCCGTCGCATTTGTTTGATGACACAAACTTCTTGAGAAGCTTGATGATTATTTTGTTGAATGCTTCAGCCAGACCATTAGCTGCTCGATTGTATGGTGTTGAAGCAATATTCTGGATTCGGTATTTGTCGCAGAACCGATAAAAGGCGTGGCTTGCGAACTATAGACCGTTGTCGTGGATGATCCTTCGGGGCAGTCTAAAGCGATAAATGACGTGATGCTTGAGGAAGCTGATCACGTTTGAAGTCTTCACTTCTGTCAACGGAATAGCCTCCGCCCATTTGGAGAAGTAATCTGTGATTGCGAGTATGAAGCGATGTCCTCTAGACGAAGGTGGAGTGATCGGACCAATGATGTCCATTCCCCATGCTTCGAATGGCCAGGACGGCACTGTCGGATATAGAAACTCGGATGGCTGGTGGATGAAATCTGCGTGGACTTGACAGTCTTTGTATTTTCGTGCATAGTTTATTGCATCTGCAACCATCGTGGGCCAATAATAGCCCATTCATCGAAGGCGATCCTGTAATTTCGGGCCAGGCTGATGGGCCCTACAGATGCCGTCATGAGCTTCACGCACGGCTTCTTTAGCTTTTGTATTTGACAGGCACCAAAGCAGTAATCCATCGTATGATCGCCGATACAGTATTTTCGTCTCTGTATCGTAGAAGAATCTGAGGGAACATCTTCTGATAGAAGTGGCTTCCTTCGGACTCTCTGGCAGGATGTCGTAGACTACGAAGTCAATAAATGGTTTTCTCCAATCTGGTGCTTCGTCGACTACCAGTGCGGAGTAACTCTCAACACATTGAATATTATTCCTGGGACAGACCAACTTACGGCCTATTATGTCAACCAGATAATGAGCATGATTCGGGAATGCTAAGGTAGCGGCGAGACCTGCTAGGGCATCGACTTCAATATTCTGGAGCCTGGGAACATGTTCTATGAAGAGCCCTTCCAAGGACGAGATGATGTCAACCTCTATTTGGTGATAGGGGATCATGTCTTCATGGCGAACCTCATATGAACTCTGAATCTGATTGACGATTAGCTGTGAATCGCCATATGCTTCAAGGTATTCTACCCCCAGCTCTTTTGCAAGTCGGAGGCCAATGACCAGAGCGTTGTACTCGGCCACGTTGTTTGAACAGGTCTCCGTGAGGAAGTAAGCCCAATTGATCACCAGCCCGGAGGGAGAAATCAGTACCACTCCGAATCCAGCGACAATGTTGCCCTTGGGCTCCCTTCTGGAAGCACCGTTGAAGAACATTCGCCATACGGTATCATGAGAGGCCACATTTGAATTGGCGACCTCATCTGGAATCTCTTCGTGTATTCTGGTTGACTTCGAACCTTGATGAGCTGCTAAAAAGTCTTCTAGAGCTGAGGCGTGGAACGAAGATCATGTGATAGGGGGACAGTAGTATCGCCCAGGTAGCGAGGCGTGAGCTGAGTGCGCCCGGCTTAGTTATGAGGACCCTGAGAGGGTTGACTCTTGATATGACATGGATGGTTTGTCCCGTGACGTAGTGTTGCATCTTCTGAATGGCGAGCACTGGAGCAAGACACTCCTTTTCTACGGCAGTATATCGGTGCTCTGGCCCCATCATCATTCAGCTGTGGTAATATATAGCTTGCTCATGGCCTGTATTATTATTTTGTGCTAGTAGAGCACCGAGAGAATGCTCCATAACTCGCACATAGAGCAGGAATGGTTTTCCAGCAACCGGAGCCACCAGGACTGGAGGGTTCGTCCGATATTCTTTGATGCTGTCGAAGGCGCGCTGGCATTCTTCATCCCATACGAATGAAACGTCCTTCTTCATGAGGTTGATAAATGGCTGACATCGCCCGGAGAGGTTAGAGATGAACCTCCTGATGTAGGCCAGCCTCCCTTGAAGGCCTCGGAGTTCACGAAGATTTCTCGGGGGACCCATCTCCATGATTGCCTTCGTCTTCTCAGGGTCTATATGGATACCCTGGGAGATAATGATGAAACCTAAGAACTTTCTGCTGGATACGCCCAAGAAGGATTTTGTGGGATTCATCTTTAAATTGTGCGCTCGTATCAGGTAGAACACTATCCTCAGATCCTGTAGATGATCTTCCTTAGAGCGGCTCTTGATGGCGATGTCGTCGACGTAGCATTCTACTGTCTTGTGTAGGTGGTCTCTGAAGATGACGCTCATAGCCCTTTGATAGGTGGCACTAGCATTCTTCAAACCGAAAGGCATGACTGTGTAGCAGTATGTGCCAATTGGTGTTTGGAATGATGTATGCTTTTCGTCATCGGGAAACATCTTGATTTGGTTGTACCCCGAAAAACCATCCATGAATGACATACGCTCGAAGCCGCAGGTGTTGTCAATCATGATGTATGTGATAGGGAGAGGAAATTCATCCTTGGGACATGCCTCGTTCAGATTACGGTAGTCAATACAGATTCGAATCTTTCTGTTCTTTTTGAGCACTGGTACTATATTGGCTACCCAATCTGGATGTTGTTCCTCGCGGATGAAGCCGCTAGCTATAAGTTTGTTGACCTCGGCTTCAATGGCATTCATGACGTAAGGGCAGAACCATCGTTGCTGTTGCTTGACCGATTTTGTGTCCGGACGGGTGTTGAGTTTGTGAAGTGCAACCTCAGGATTCCATCCTGGCATGTCTTCGTAGCTCCAAGCGAACACGTCGATGTATTCTATGACAAGCAGTAGTAGCGATTCTCGCTCTTCGTCTGTCAAATTCTTGCTAACGAAGATGGGCTTGGGAGAGGACTCATCACCGAGAATAACTTGCACAACCTCATCTTCGGTAGAAGGCTCCCTTTGTTCGAACCGCTTCTCCCATTGTGCATTTAGTTCTTGTGCCCACGGCTCTAACTCAAGAATTTCAGGAATATCTTCATCTTCTTCGTAGGCGTCGACAAATGCCATATTAACGGACCAGACTTGCCTGAACATGTCCCCAATGCTGACGTCTGAATCAGAAGTTGGTGATCCGGTTGAGTGTGAATGCCAGTCGCATTCCACGTCTGAGCTTTCAGGGGTCGTTGCAGGTGTAACATAAGCTAGCCCACATCTGGTCTTGTTGTAGTAATCCCGTAGTTTTTCAGTCGGGACCGGCAACTGTAAGGGTAGCCGCCGTCCAGTGCCATAGTTCAAGCCTGGTGTATTTTCCAGATCATACCCCTATTTTTGTATAAGGTACTTGGATCGGGAACTATATAGATAAAGGGGCAATCTTCCGGTGTCGGGTTCGAGATCAACTTCTTCTACCCTGAAGGGTTGTGGGTCATTCTTCCGACCAAAGATGATTGGATGATCCTCTCCCTCGATTATGCAGTAAGCGTCTTCCACTGGAGTAAGTTGGTTTGTGGTGTAGACATTTGTCACCTGTGTGTGCAGGTGGGTGCCTATACTGTGTTCCATAGCATACATTGTAAAAAGCTTATTAAGCTCGAGGTAGTTCAAAGATAGCCCTTTATTGATGAAGTAAGGTATCTTTTCCAGTGGGATTACATCATCTACGGATGGAACATCCGTGTGAGCGGCCACATACTTGGCCAGCTCTGGCTCTGCTTCAACCACCCCGTGTGTCAATGTAGATTGGGTGGACGACTTGGACAGCTTAATCATTAGGGGCTCCATGGATGGAGCAGAACGCGGAGTCGTTGGCGTACTAGCCACCCCCAGGTTAGTGCTTGGTGCTGGGCGGGGATTTGTTGGCTGGCTAGCAGTCCCCGGCTTAGTATTCGGCTGCCGATTTGTTCGGAGAAGACGGATCATCATCGGCTTGACAGAGGGATTGTGCTCCTCTATTTGTTGCTGACTTACTCTAGACAGCTTGATTATCGGTAGCTCTGTCGTAGGTCTTGGCGCTTGGCCATACCTCGACAGTCGGATTATCATCTGCTTCTCCTGTACAGAGAGGCTGATTGCGTCCTTACGCAGAGTAGCTGTAAGTGGTGCAGTTCGGCCAGGTTTGCGGGCTTGGAGGTGGATCATTAGAGGTCCTTCCCATCCAGTTGCTGTCTCAGTTGGAGCTTGAGTATCTTCTTCAACAATGTACCTTTTCGACTTCTCGTACAAGTATGAGTCGGAGTAGTAAGATTCAATCCCTTTAAAGAGATCGATGTTAGCAAATTCTGTCTTCACGAAGCCATGCTTATCGATGTACTTGAAGCATTGGTGCAGTGTTGAAGGCACGATCATGTAATCGTGTATCCAAGAACGCCCCAGGAGAATATTGTAGGAAGTATCCGCATCTATGACATAACAGGTCACTTCTGTTTGAAGATCACCGATCTGGCATTTCAAACGAATCTTTCCAATCGGATAGCTTCTGTCTGAATTGAAACTGCTAATGGCGGTGCTTGTCGGCATCAGGCGATGCATTGGGATACGCAGATGGTGTAGTAGGCTCTTTGGGTTAATACTTATGGAAGAACCGGGGTCAATGTGCATCCGATCCACCTTGATATCGCCAATGTATCCAGTATAATACAGAGGGCGATCATGCAGGTTGGTCTTGATAAGCATATCCTGTAGAGTGAAGACGATGTTGGGCATTGCACCCGTGCAAGCGCTGTCTTGAAGATCTGCAGGCGAATTCTCCCCAGTGAGATTGGATTGAGCCAGATATGCGTCGACATTCTGGAGTGCCTCGCTCAATACGACGTGAACATCTTTGGAGAGTCTCAGGAGCTCGTATAGTGACAATTTGGCCTGTGTGTTGGCCAATTATGCCAAGATGTCAAAGTTATAAGGCCTCTCCAGCCCTTGAAGCACCTCTTTTCGGAGCGACTTGTCAAAGCAAGTCTCCTTCGGCCTAGACTTGTCGGTCGTCGAAGGCTGAGATGGTCCTGGGGCATCAGCAGCTATCGGCTGATGATCTTCAGTCGAGTTACGCGATAGAGATTGGGTTTGTACGTCAGATCGGGTAACAACAGCAGTAGCTTCTTCGACCTATGTTGAGATTGTGCGACATGACTTGACTTTCCCACTCTTCTTTTTGTTGGAAACGGATGGTGCGGACTGGGTTACTTCCGGTACCAGGTCCGGGTAGACCCACATGACCTCCCCTCGTGATGTTATAAGGGGCAAAAGACCAGCAGCCTGGTCTCGGGAAGGTGGAAGGTTAGCGACTTCCATTCTTGCCCTAGGGACGGGAACTACTCCATCTTGAGTCTTTGTCGGAGGAAAGCTGCCAAATTGTACTGACACCATGTCGGCTGCTACGGTTACCTCTTGGAAATCAATGGCCAAGGCCTTAGAATCGATGAGAGGCTGGATGTATCGCTTTAGTTGGTAGCAGTGTTGTGTAGCATGGTAGACATAGCGATGATAGTGGCAGTACTTGGGGCCTTCCATCTCTGCAGGACGGGGTTCACGTCTTAGAGGAGGGAGCTGGATTCGACCTCCTTGTATGAGCATGTCCAAGATGGGCTTAACATGGCCGTCTTCGAAGGAGTAGGTCATCTGAGGCCACTGCTTCTCTGCCGACTTCGATTCAGGCTTCGAAGCTGTGTCGGCCACCATAGCCTGTTTTCCCTTGTTGTCTCGATTATTGGAGGGGTTACCACCATTGTTGCTGTTGGTGTTAGGGCGTTTGCCCTTGTCCTCTCCTTCTGAGACGTATAATCTCAGTTGGCGGGCTTTCTTCAATTTGTCTTCTGCGCTAGTGGCGCTGATAATGAAAGTCTTCCAATCCTTAAACTGACTTTCTCCCATCCAGAGGCTGATTGTGGGAAGCAGCCTCTTTTGGCAAATTTCAATTAAGGAGGAATCGGGGTTACCGAAAGGCAACTTCATCGCAGTTTGACGAAACCGCTCGATATTGTTCCTTGTCAGCTCCTTTTCTCCTTGGACAACGTCCATAAGGGTGGACATCGTCACATCTTGTCCTACTTCGTAGAACCTCTCCAGGAACATACACTTGAAGCCGGTGAAGGAATGGATGCAGTTGTCTGGCAAATTACGGTACCAGTCAAAAGGCGACCCCTTCCAACGCTCCAAAGAACAGCCGTGTGAGAATGGCGTCGTCATGAGGCAGATGATCGGTTGTGACTTCAAAGTAGGTGATGTACCTGCTTGCAGATGTCTTTCCATTATATGGATTGATGTTGAATGGTTTATATCTTCGTGGAAAGGGCACATCTCTCCATGCAATAGGATATGGTTGCCGTATCCTGAGGTCCTGGCAGTTTTCTCGAGCATGGAACATGGCCCGAAGCTCCTGGACCTCTCTTCTTGCCTCTCTGGCCTCGTCTGCGGTAGTGGAAGCCAATGTTGTTGGAGGATTGTCGCCCGGGTTTGGTGCCGCGGAGTTTGAGTCCGCATTGACCGCAGGACCCAAGCTTGTTTGGCCAGGTGTCCTCCCTTGAAGAGTTGGAAGGGCCGCTTTGATCTCGTCCACAGACTTGACCAAGGTGTGCAGTATGGCCTCCAGAGTGTCGATGTGTTGGCGATCACTAGGACCATCTTGGTTGCTGTCTGTCATGAATATCGTCCTCACATGAGGAGAGATGGAAGGGACGATGGAGGATGCGGTCTCTCATACCCTTGTACAGAGAAGTCATCAGGGTATGTGGAAATGTTCTCCTCTGATTCAGACTCAGAAGGAGTGGTACCCCCAGCTTCAGAGCTTGCCTCGTCTTGAGAGTCGCGTACGTCCTCGGGGACGTCGAAACCTGCTGCGTCTGTTGGGGAGACCATTTTCCCTGGATTATCTTCTTGGAATACAGGGTTGTCGTGGATGTTTGGAGGAGTTCTACCCCTGGCTCCAGTGCCTCCCAGAGATGTGGACGACGAATCTTCAAGTTTGGCAGATTTCGTCTTTGAGCGAGTACCTTGGAAAACTTCTCCCGTATCGGTCGGGGACAACCGCTTAGAAGAGAGTTTCTTGGTTGAGATTTTTTGGTTAGAGACGTTTGTTTTCTTTCCTCTTCCGCTACCAGGGATCTTGTGAGCAGAATTGCAGGAGGCAACAAGAAGTGCCTCGTCTTCCGAGCTTGGGTGTTGCAGTCGTTGGAAGACGGATCGCCGCTCCTCTTGTGTGGTCGCCTTGCTGCAGTAGCAGTTGACAATGACTTGAGTGTAGAGATATCCAAGGAAGGACTCTCTGCACACCGAGGCTTCTTCTCTTTTTTTGTGCTTGTGAATGATCACGTCAAGCAAGTCAGGTGCGTCTCGAGCAACCTTTACACCCAATTTATGGGCCTGGGAAACCCGAGCATCCGAGTGTATTGGCACCCTGTTTGCTTCCTGATTGTTGGAAGACTTTTGGGAACCACTCTGTCCGTTTGCCGCCGAGGGCTGGACTCGAGTGGTTCGGTACAACTTTCCATGGAAGGCCCGCATAACAGTGAGCAGAGCGCTCGGATGGTCAGAGGTTGGGACAGCTAACTGAGCTCGCCGAGCCTGCGCTGTCCTAGACTTCCTCATTCTAACACCCGAGGCTGCATAATAAGAGGAGTCCAAATGGTGCCACACAGAGTCTGGCACAATCTCTTGGGAGCATCTCGAGTCAGAACCGTATGAGAGGCGATCAAAGACTGACCGTGAGCCGTATGGAGCAGATGGTATACAGCTGGGATTGGTGGTCGTGCAGGCTGTCTGCATGCGGCTAGCATGTGTGGCCGCATGACCCTTCTGTATGCGGCTCGGAGCGATGGCCGTGCATGCTGTCTGCATGCGGCTAGCATGTGTGGTCGCATGACCCTTCTGTATGCGGCTAGGAGCAGTGGCCGTGCAGTCTGTCTGTACGCGGCTAGCATGTGTGGCCGCAAGGGCTTTCTTCATACGGCTGAGAGTTTTGGCCGCATGAGTCTTTTGCATACGGCTGGCTTCTGTAGCCGCATAAGTCTTCATGCGGCTGGCATCCCTATGCGGCTTCTTCTTAGACCGCACAGAGTTCCTCTTTGCCCCAGCAAGTCCAAAATCGTAGTGTTTTTCTCTGTCGGACTTGGGGACAGCAGAGTCCTCTAAGGTCTAAAGTGGGGCCGCAAGAGGGTCTTTTTTGCCGTCTTGTGCAACACAGAGCACTCCTTCGAGAGCTTGGGGAGGAGCGAATGATTTGGGCCTCCACTCCCTGCGGGCCTTCTTTGTGCGGGCTTGCCGCTGGACCGGGCCAGCGCTCCCGTCGGAGAGCATTTCTTCAAACGCCTGCTGGTCGAACCGGACGACCAATATTTGTTGAGTGGAGCCAAGTTTGGCTGCGTCCGATTGCGTCACCAACTCCTCAGCCGTGGAGAAGTTAGTCCCCAGCAGAGACGCCATCGTGTTTGCCATTGAGTGTAAAAGTACAGAATAATTATATAGAAGGACTAAACTTAGACTCACAATACAAACTCACTCGTACAAACAAAGCCTAGGGACAAAAACCTAGGTACAGCAATCTAAGTACAATTATTTATTTTTGATTCTGGGGGGTGACGTTAGAGGCTCGGAAAAGCGACGGCAGCTCTGCCTTACTCCTTGGACGATCGGACGTAGCCTTAGCTCTGGTGAAGAAATGCTCTCGAGATGCGTGGGGAGAATCCTCTGTACGCGCCTTTTTGTCTCTGTGTGTTCAGCCTTCGGGGTCTCCAGGTGTCCAGGGGTCCAGATCTTCAGGTCTCCTCCTCTCTGCAAGGGAATGACACCTTGCTATTTATAGAGCTGGGGGTGTGATCATTATGGTTTGCGATGATTCCCCCTTGAAAAGTCGGCGGCCAATCATTTGGACCATTAATTTTTATTGCAATGAATCGGGGAAATTAATGTGGATTGTACCAAATCCTATGGGCAATTAATGTTGATTGCCATGAATTTTCATAATTTGTGATGATAGGCTCGGATCTCCTGCCACGTATTCGATTTGCCTGATCTGATTTGATTTGGGTAATTATAATGATTGTAACAAATCTGAGTTTGTTATGATTTGCTAACAGCCATAATTCCAAGGGGGATAAGAACGCCACGTGTCTTAACTGTTGCGAGGACCGCCACGTGTCTCAACTGTCGTGAGGATCGCCACGTGTCTCAACTATCGTGAGTAGGATTTTCTGACAGAGCCGTATGAGTGCGATCTCTAAGTGAACTGCATATGGGTGGCCCCCACGATCCTAGCCGTATGAAGGTAGCAGTCGCATGAAGGTTGCAGCCTCGTTAAGGAGGCAGCCACAAGAAGGAGGCAGCCGCTTGAAGGTGGAAGCCGCATGAAGGAGGCAGCCGCATGAAGGAGGCAGCCGCATGAAGGAGACAGCCGCATGAAGGTGGCAGCCGCATGAAGGAGGCAGCCGTATGAAGAGGACAACCGCATGAAGAAGAAAGCCGCATGAAGGAGGCAGCCGCATGAAGGAGGTAGCCGCATAAAGGAGAGCGCCGCATGAAGATGGCAGCCTCATAGGGGTGCATGGGACTCGACGGATCCTGCCAGTTATAAAAGATTATCTTCTTTTCCCAAGGAGCACGCCATTATTATTTCAGCTTTATGTCAGAGCTGTCATTCATTGTGTCAGAGCTGTCATTCATTACGTCAGAGCTGTCATCAGAGCAATTAATTGGGAGGCTGCTTTATGGCCAGCTGTAGAAGCGGACAACGTATGGCCACGTGTCTTTGCCTGAGCCACATAAAGCTGTTGGGGAGTTCCGAGCCGCATAAAGTTCTGAAGGATTTCTGAGCCGCATAAGGCTCCTTCTGTTTGGAGCCGTATGAGACTCCTTCTGTTTGGAGCCGTATGGGCTTGTCTTGTCCTTTTCCATGCTTCTATAAGTACCTCTGCTACGATCCCTTCCACCTCTACCCACGTACGTGCAGTCTTTATTGCCGATGGGGGTATTTGCGAGGCTTCGCCAGACCTAGAAGGTATCGTATGACGGTTGCACGGCTCGTAGGTGGTGTGAACAGCGTACACGGTCGTAAGTTGGGTACTGATTTGCATACGGGGAAGGAGCCGCACGGCAGTGCTCGTGGCCAGGGTGGTGGCGTATTGCTGTCGTATGTCGGCGGCAACAGACAGAGCCTTGTGCACCCTGTTGGTGTGAAGCTCGATAGATACGACGGAGGGAACTTGCTGATGATGGCCACGAGATCCTAACGAGAGGGATGGAGGTAGTGATGGTGGTTGTAACTTTTTGCTAGGGTTTAGTCGAAGGAGGTGGGAATAGGTGACATATATATGGAGTGGGAGTGTGAGAGCCTAGGGTTTTCCTCGCGTGCCTGCTGCTCCTGTGGACATGGCAGGGGGCGCAGAGAAAACTATACTCACGCAAGATGATGGGGAAGAAGGTAAATACCCAGCATGCAAATGGAAGGTGAGGGTACGGGTCGGGCTTGGCCTCTACGGGTCGGGTATGCAAGAGAAAAATCACTTAGAAGCTGCTACTCCTATATTACAAGGCTTGGGCCTTGGGTCAAAGAGTTGATGGGTCGACTTTGGTTATAGGGCTAACTAGCCCAAAGATTAGTATAGTTTTTACATTTGTGTATCCAATATATATATTTGTGTATCCAATATATATTGGATACACAAATGCTATAATTAAATAAGTATTTAAATAAATAAAACATAGGGGTAATTTATATTCATAATACCAACGAGAGTTAATTAGAATAGGGCATAGGTATAGATACAGATTAAAACATGGGGGTAAATTATATTCATAATACCAACTTGTGCACAAGGTTTCGCACGCTAGATTCGGTAGCCTGGGGCCACAAGACCGTATCGGCCTAGGAGGGAAGCAAGGTAGTTAGACAAGAACATGCTGCAGTAATTCAAGCACTTTGGCAGGGCTAGCTACCCTTGGATGTAAGTGTCTCAGCTGCACCACCTACATGTCCAAGATGGCTTGAATTGCCAGTGACCTTTCATATAGATAAGTTGGTGTGCTGAGCGGCAATCCGCATGTACAGTGTCGGTCGAATCAAGAAAGTGCAAACATGGCACGAATTAAGCCAAGAAGGTATGCACGATTGTAACACCATTATGGAGCCTAAGATTTGGCTAAGTAAAGACACGTGCTTCAGCACGAGATACGGCATCGAGTATTGAATCGTCTACTCAGAGTTGCATAAGTTGGGATTTGAGTCATTTTGAGCTAACTCAAGAAGGGCCATAAGGCAAGTTTGGTTAAGTCATATTGAGTTGTGAGGCACGGCCTCGATATTGAAGCACGAACAAAGTTTTTTGTACGGCTATGTTTTTGCGTCTCAAAGTATGGGCTTAAAGGCAAGCACGAGTTGACAAATTGATCTTGTTAGCACAAGAATGGTCTAGAGACACAAGATAAGGAAGTTATTGGTGCAATAGCATGGTGATGGTCTAGAGACACAAATATGCCAAGAGTCTACGTCCTAAATAGATCCGCATGAGTCTTTCAGTCTTCGGCCATGCTGGGCCGCATAAGACTCATGCGGCTTAGGTCACAGTCTCCCTTAGCTTAAGGATTTTTTAGCCGCATAGATTATGTATTTTGGGTCGCATAAAGCTCATGCGGCTTATGTTACACTCTTCCTTGGCCGCATGAAGCTTAGAGACTTTAGGGCCGCATAGATTGAGCCGCATAAAGTTCATACGACTCTGGTAGCAATCCTTCTGGCCGTATGACTATATTTAGGTACATGAACCCTGACATGACATTTTGTCTGGTTATCTCTTATCTTTTTGTCAGAGTGTCAGAGCTATCAATTTTGTCAGTTTTGACAGAGTTTGTCAGCTTTATCAGAATGACTGATCAACTTGGCCGTATATCTTCCTTCTGCGGCTTGAATCAGTCTGGTTGCAGACGGGCCGCATGGGGTGCTGAATCTGTCATGTGGCTCTCCTTTATTGGGAGCAGTTTGGCCCAAAGTACTCATACGGCCAATTATGATTCGTATGGACCCCATATTTTCTATGCTTCAATAAGACCCCTTCAAAGTTTTCAAATTACAAATTTGGAATACTTTGAATAAGAAGCATGGAGCAAGCGCAGGGAGTCTTCAAGTCAGGAGAGACCTTTAGCCGCAGGAAGATCTTGAACCGTAGGGAAATTTCGAGCCGCAGAGAGATCTTGAGCTGCAGAGAGATCTTGAGCCGCAGAGAGACCCCACCCAGTATGCCAGCTGTTACTGCTGCATTTAATTTCTTAATTTGGTTTTGGATTTGGGTTCTCTTTCGAGGTAAAGCCGACGGTTACTAGGGATAAAATCTCCAAACATCGTCATTTATCTTTAATGATCTCGAGAATCGAAGCGACGCTCTGGGTTCTTTTTTTGAGATAAAGCCGATTGTTACTAGGGATAAAATCTCCAAACGTCGTCATTATCTTTAATGATCTCGAGAATCGAAGTGGCGCTCTCCAGAAACTCTATAAATAAGGGTTATTTGGAGAGAGATTTTTCTCTTTCACCTTTTTCTCCTTCGTCGTTATCTTTATGTCTCAATTTAGCCATGGCTCTAAAAGCTTCCAAGTCGACTGATGTTGCGGCCAAATGAAAGTGACTTATCTCTCCGTCGAGAGCGACGGACTCTCCTTCCATTCATTCAGACGTGCAACCTCCCATTAAGGATAAGGACGGTGGAAAGACGACGACTAAAATTTTGAATGGCCATATCGCATATTTTATGTGCGGGCCTGTCATATATCGCCTCTGTGCTTTAAGCCTAGTCGATGTATGCCCTATCTCATTTGGACCGCATGTATTCTGTATGATAGGGTTGTATAGGCTGAACCGCATAAGTGCCCCAAGACTGATCCGTATGTGCACTTCATGACTGAGCCGCATAAGTGCCTCATGACTGAGCCACATCAGTGTCTCATGATTGAGCTGCATAAGCACTTCTTGACTGAGCTGGCCTCATACTTGCATCGTATGAGCACTTCATAACTGAACTGCATAAACTGCATAAGTGCCTCATGACTGAGCTGCATGAGCACTTCATGACTGAGCCGGCCTCATGACTGGTCCGTATGAGCACTTCATGACTGAACTGCATAAACTGCATAAGTGTCTAATGGCTGAGCCGTATGAGCACTTCATGACTGAGCCGCATAAGTGCCTCATGACTGAGCCTCATGAGCACTTCATGACTGAACTGCATAAACTGCATAAGTACCCCATGATTGAGCTGCATGAGCACTTCATGACTAAGCCACATAAGTGCCTCACGACTGAGCCGCATAAGTACTTCATGACTGAGCCGGCCTCATGATTGGGCCACATGAGCACTTCATGACTGAGCTGTATAAGTACCTCATGACTGAACCACATGAGTTTTGCTTGGCTAGGCCGCATAACTTAAAAAGGAGCCCATTCACTTTGTCCTTATATGACTATCTTCTTTCTTTGATTTTTTACGGCATCTATGCCGAAGGCTGAGACCATTGTGAAGGAGGAGATGTTGTCCCCTTTCATCAAACAAGAGTCACCGTTTGTTAAGAAGGAGGTGATACCAAAAGTTGAGGTAAAAGAAGAGCTGGCATCCATCGGGGAGAGAATTACTCCCATGATTGAGGCTGCTGTAAAGGAGGAACCCAAGTTTGAGGGTAGTAGTACTGGGAGTTCTGACCCTCCTGCTCCCGCCGAAGACCTTAATCGAATAGATCTTTCGTATACAAAATAGCTGAGGGAATGGTATATGCCTCAACACAACTATGATCCTTGACTGTAGGGATACGTGGGATGCCATGTAATTGCTGCCTCCCGGAATATGAAAAAAAATAAATGTTCGTATTTGTCTTTATGTTTCTGTCTGTCTTTAGCAGTAGTTTGTGTTTTTCTTCTTTTAGACACCAGTGTAATCCTTTACTGGAGGTGTAGTCCTATGAATGTAACTAATTTTGAATAAATAGAATACATTCACTCTATTTTTTGCTTGTGGTATCAGTGGTGCTTGTATTAGCGGGCCTAATACAGCATTTTGATAGAGAATATCCCACTGGGGGACTTTTTGTGGACCTATTGCCCTCTTGTGCATCTGGAAATGCGAGCAAATAGATTTGAATAATATTTTGTGGACCTACTACTCTTTTTTTTGCACTGATGGCGCGAGTAATAGATTTGGATAACTTCTGTGGACCTATTACCCTTTTGTGCACTAATGGTACGGGTAATAGATTTGAAACGAAACCTACCAGAGATAATATGGACGTGATAGGTTTTGTGGTCTTAATACCATGTCTTTTATCCCGGGCTGGGTATAGGTGTTAAGTCGAAAGACTATCAGTATCAGAGGTAATATGGACGTAACATGCGATAATCAGGCATATTCTTTGGTGGACCTATTACTCTTCTGTGCACCGGTGGTGCGAGTAATAGATTTTGAGACAAAACCCAACAGAGGTAATATGGACGTGATAGGTTTTGTGGTCTTAACACCATGTCTTATATCCCAGGTTGGGTACAGGTGTTAAGTCGAGAGATTGTCGATATCAGAGGTAATATGGACGTGACACACGATAATCAGGAATAGTTTTTGGTGGACCTATCACCCTTCTGCGCACTGGTGGTGCAAGTAATAGATTTTAAGACAAAACCCAGCAGAGGTAATATGGACGTTATAGGTTTTGTGGTCTTAACACCATATCTTTTATCACGGGTAGGGTACAGGTGTTAAATTAGGAGATTATCTATATCAGAGGTAATATGGACTTGATATATGACAATCAAAACACCAGAGCGGAAGTTCAGAGGTATTAATATACATGACTTGTCACTCGGAGAGATGCCATGTGAGTCCCCTCGGAGGAAACAGAGTGTAAGTTTAGAGGTACCTGATGTACATAACTCGATACTCTAGGCAGTATGGGAATGTTTTTTAGACATAGTATTTTTTTAGGAACTTACCGTTTATGGGCATTATGAGAAAGTCTCCATTCTGTTTTGCGAGCCGGTATGTGCCATTGGAGAATACAGTCTCGATGATGAATGGACCCTCCCATTTATGCTAAAATTTATCGAGGGTCTTGTGAGTCATGACCATTGGTCGGCGAACGGCCAAGACGAGATCGCCGACTTGGAATATTCTCTGTTTGACTTTCTTGTTGAAAGCCCGAGAGATGCGCGCTTGGTAGAGCTCTATGCTTTGTTGAGCCTGTAAACGCTTCTCGTCTAAGACTTCCAGTTCTTGTAGCCGTCGGCGGTGGTTGTCATCCGACGTCAATCGGTAGGTAAGGGCCACGCGAAGCGAGGGAATCTGAGTCTCCAATGGAAGAACTGCCACGCTCCCGTAATCCAAAGAGAATTGTGTATTTTCTGTAGCCGTTTGAATCGTAGTACGATACGCCCATAAGCATTCGCCAAGCTTTTCATTCCAATCATGTTTGTTTGAAGACATGAACTTTTTGAGGAGCTTGATCATGGTTTGGTTGAAAGCTTCAGCCAGACCATTAGCCGGTGGGTTATATATTGTCGAGGCCATGTTCTGAATCCGATTCTTGTCACAAAATTGATAGAAAGCGTGGCTTGCGAACTGCGGACCGTTGTCATGAATAATTCTCTGGGGCAGTCCAAAACGGTAGATGACGTGATATTTTATGAAACTAATCATGTTTGATGTCTTTACCTCTGCAAGCGGAACAGCTTTCGCCCATTTGGAGAAGTAATCGGTGATTGCAAGTATTAACCGATGTCCCCTTGACGACGGTGGAGTGATTGGCCCAATGATGTCCATTCCCCATACTTTAAATGGCCAAGAGGCCACTGTTGGGTGCAAGAATTCAGATGGCAGATGTACAAAATCTGCATGGATCTGGCAAGCCTTACACTTTTTTGCATAACAAACTGCATCTGCTACCATTGTAGGCCAGTAATAACCCATCCGACGGAGACGATCTTGCAATTTTAGGCCAAGTTGGTGAGCTCCGCAAGCGCCATCGTGAGCCTCGGGTAAGGCTTCTATGGCTTCTACATTTGACAAGCATCTTAACAGTAGCCCATCGTAGGATCGTTGATATAATATTTTCGTCTCTGTATCATAGAAGAATCTGAGAGAGCGCTTTCTGATTGAAGTTGCTTCCTTCACATTCTCTGGCAAAATTATATAGACTGGAAAGTCGATGAGCGGGCATCTCCAGTCTTATATGTCGTTGGTTATCTGGGAGGAGTAACTCGTACCCAGTTGAACATTATTCTTGGGACAGACCAACTCATGGCCTATCACGTCGACAAGATGACGAGTATCATTTGGAACTGCCAAGGAAGCCGCGAGGCCTGCTAGGGCATCGACTTTAATATTTTGGAGCCTAAGAACATGCTCTATAAAGAACCCCTCTAAGGTTGCAATGATGGTAAGTGTTGTCTGATGGTAGGGAATCAGGTCCTCATTGCGAACCTCGTATGAGCCTCGGATCTGATTAACGATCAGCTGCGAGTCGTCATACGCTTCCAGGTACTTGATACCGACCTATTTTACGAGTTGGAGTCCGATGACTAGAGCGTTATACTCGGCTACGTTGTTTGAACAAGGTTCTGTGAGTGAATACGTTCGATTGACCACCAGTCCAGAGGGAGAAATTAATACTACCCTGACTCCAGCGACGATATCACCTTATGGCCCTGTTCTTGAAGCACCGTCAAAGTATATTAGCCAAATGGCATCATGTGAAGTCATGTTTGAGGTGACGACTTCATCGAGGATTTTTTCATAAATTTTGGCTGTTTCTGAGCCTGGATGGGCTGCTAAGAAGTCGGCCAAGGCTTGACCTTTGACAGTCTTTTGTGGAACAAAAACCATATTATAGGGGGATAACAGTATCGCCTAGGTAGCTAGACGAGAACTAAGTGCACCTAGTTTGGTCATGAGAACCCTGAGACAATTAACTCGTGAGACAACATGGATGGTCTGCCCTGTCATATAGTGTCGTATTTTCTGAATGGAGAACACTAGAGCAAGGCAGTCCTTGTCCACGGCGGTGTACCTATGTTCCGATCCTACCATCATCCGGCTGAGATAGTAAATATCTTGTTTATCTAATGCGTCATTATTCTGTGCTAGCAAATCACCGAGGGAGTGTTCCATCGCCCGTACATAGAGCAGGAAGGGCTTTTCGACGACCGGGGTTACCAGAACTGGCAGATTCGTCAGGTATTCTTTAATGTCATCAAAGGTATGCTGACATTCCTCATTCCATACAAGAGAGATACCTTTCCTCATGAGTTGAGTGAAAGGTTGACATCGCCCTGAGAGGTTAGATATGAACCTCCTGATGTACGCTAGTCTTCCCTGAAGGCCGCAGAGTTCACGGAGGTTCTTCGGTGGACTCATCTCCAGGATTGCTTTTGTTTTATCGGGGTCTATGTGAATGCCCCGTGAAGTAATGACAAAGCCCAAGAACTTCCCACTAGACACGTCCAGAAAAGATTTGGTGGGATTCATCTTCAGATTGTGCGCTCGTATGAGGTCGAACACTGTTCTCAAATCATATAAGTGATCATTTTTAGAGCGGCTTTTGACGGCAATGTCGTCAACGTAACACTCCACCGTCTTAAGCAAGTGATCTCTGAAGACGACGCTCATAGCATGTTGATATATAGCACCGACGTTCTTCAGTCCTAAGGGCATGACCATATACCAATACACGCCGATCAGCGTTCAAAATGACGTATGCTTCTCATCATCAGGAGACATTTTGATTTGGTTGTATCCTGAAAAGCCATCCATAAAGGACATGCGCTCGAAGCTACACGTATTATCGATCATTATGTCGGTAATCGAAAGAGGGAATTCATCCTTAGGGCATGCCGCAATCAGATTGCGAAAGTCGATGCAAATTCGAATATTTTCGTTCTTCTTGATGACTGGTACTATATTGGCTACCCAGTCTGGGTGCTGCTCTTCATGGATGAATCCGCTAACTATAAGCTAGTTTACTTCTGCTTCAGTAGAGTTCATGATGTCTGGACGAAACTGCCGCTGCTATTGTTTGACTGGTTTTACGTCCGGATAAATATTAATCTTATGAAGTACGATATCGGGATTTAGCCCTGGCATGTCTTCATAGCTCCACACAAAGACGTCGATGTATTCTCTGACGAGTTGCAACAATGACTCCCGCTCACCGTTTGTCATGCTTTTACTGATGAAGATTGGCTTTGGAGAGGATTCATCATCGAGGTTAACTTGCATGACCTCGTCTTTAATGGGAGGGTCTCGTAGTTCAAAGCATTTCTCCTATTGTGTATCCAGTTGTTGGACCCATGGCTCCAACTCAAGTGGTTCGAGTAGATCTTTGTCTTCTACTTTAATAACAACGGATGTCATATTGACAGATAATGTCTGTCTGAATATATCTCTAATGCTGCCATCGAAGTCGTAAGTGGGTGACTCGAACGAATGTAAGTGCCACTCGCATTCTTCATCGAAACTCTCGGGCATTGTTGCTGGTGTAACATACCCGAGGCCATGTCTGGATTTGTGATGATAGTCCTGAGGTTTTCCAGCCGGTGCTGACAGCTGTAGAGGCAATCGTCGACCGTTGTCGTAATTCAGACTCGGGGTAGCCTCCATATCGTACCCCTACTTTTGCATGAAGTACTTGGCTTGAGGACTATACAGGTAGAGCGGTAATCTTCCAGCATCAGGTTCGAGATCGAACTCTTGTGGTGCGAAAGATTGAGGACCTTCTTTTCGGCCAAAGATGATCATGTGATCCTATTCTCTTCTGCCTGGGACTAGGAAGTAAGCACCTTTAATTGGAGCAAGTTGATTTGTGGTATGGACGTTTGTCACCTGTGTGTACTAGTTAACATCTAGACAGTCTCGTGCAGCATACATCAGATTAGCTTATCATACTTAAAATAGTCCAACGGCTGCCTCTTATTGATGAAACAAAGAATTTTGTCCACAGGGATTACATCACCAGGAGAGGAACTATCCACCTGTACAACCAGGTACTTGGCGATCGTCTTCGGCTACCCCCTGCGAGCCTAGAGGTCGGGATGCTGTCTTGGGCAACTTGACCACCAAGGGTTCAGCTTGTGGTATTGGCTTGTCTGAGTGGATCAACACTTGGCTCGGCATGGGACTTTGTGTCTCTCGGTTGCCTTTGAGTGGATTTTGGTAATCGGATCACCATCGGCGTCACAGAGGGCCTCGCATCTTCCTGTTGCCTTTGATTGGATTTCGGCAATCGGATCACTATTGGCCCTATGACGGGTTTTGGCTCCTGGCTGGATCTCGGGAGCCGGATGACCATTGGTTCCAACTGTGCAGGTGAGACAGGAGAACCGGGCACCTCTTTATGGAAAGTTACAACGAGGGGTGCGGCTTTGCCCGATTTACGGGCTTGGAGGTGAATTCTCAAGGGTTCCTCTGGCCCTGTAATGGCCTCTAGTTCGTCAGTTATGTGTTTCTTGGATTCGTCATATAGACAAACCTCCGAAGAGTAATAAGATTCAACCTCTTTGAAGGGATCGATGTCGACGAATTTAGTCTTCACAAAGTCGTATTTACTGACATACTTGAAGCATTGGTGGAGGGTGGATGGCACGATCATATAGTCATGTATCCACGGATGCCCCAAGAGGATGTTGTAGGACGTGTCTGCATCTATGACGTAGCAGGTAACCTCTGTCCTCAGGTCGTCGATCTGACATTTCAATCGGATCTTTCATAAGGGATAGCTCCTTCCTGAGTTGAAACCGCTGATCGCAGTATTGGTCGCCACTAGCGGGTGCATGGAGATGTCCAGAAGTTAGAGCAAGCTTTTCGGGATGATGCTTATCGACGAGCCAGGGTCGATATGCATCCGATCCACCTTGATGTCGCCTATGTATCCAGTGTAGTACAAGGGGCGATCATATAAGTTAGACTTGATCAACATGTCTTGTAGGGTAAATACGATGTTGGGCATTGCATCTGTGTCGTTGCTGCACTGTAGATCTGCTGACGGGTCTTCCCTTGGAGGCTTAACCTGGGCTAAGTAGGCATCAGCATTTTGGAGTGCTTCGCTTAATACGACACGAAGATCCTTGGAGAGCCTTAGGAGCTCGTATAACGACAACTTCACTGGCGTATTAGCCAATTGTGCTAATATGTCAAAGTTGTTTGGTTTTTCCAGCCCCTGAGGTGCATCATTATGTAGTGGCCTGTCGAAGCGGGTTTCCTTTAGCTTGGACTTATCTGCCGGTGGTGGCTGAGACGGCCTTAAAACATCAGAGGCATGCAACATTGTCGGGTGAGGATCATCGACTGAACTGCCCAGTGTGGACTGGAATTGTGCCCAGACCGGGTAACAACGGCTGCCGCTTCCTTAGCTTCAGCTAAAATTGTATGGCAGGATCTAGACTTCCTTCCCTTCTTCTCGTTGGTAGGAAATGACACCGCCTGGATAACTTCGGGCACTAAGTCCGGGTGCACCCACATGATCTCTCCTCGTGATATGGTGAGAGGTACCAAACCAGATATCTGGTTCTAGACGGGTGGAAGATTAGTAACCTCCATCGTTGCCCGGGGGATAGGTATTACCCCGTCTTGAGTATTTGTTGGAGAAAAGTCACCGAATTGAACTGATACCATGTTCGCAGCCTCAGTAACCTCTTCAAAATCTATCGATAGAGCTTTGGAGTCGATAAGACTCTGGATGTACCGCTTTAATTGGAAGCAGTCATGAATGGAATGATGGACATAGAGGTGGAAGTGACAATATTTTGGGTCCTCAATTTTTGCCGTTCGGGGCTCGCGCCTTGGTGGAGGGAGCTGGATCCTACCCCCTTGCAAGACCGTATCGAAGATAGGTTTGACATGACTATCTTCAAATGAGTAATTCACCTTGGGCCATTGACCTTCCGCCTGTTTTTGTTTAGGCTTCTTGGTCGCATCAGCGACCATGGCTTGTTTACCTTTATTGTCCAGGTTGGAGGTGTCGCCACTGTTGTTGTTGCTAGAGGTGGAACCAGGATGTTTGCCCTTATCCTCTCCATCTGGGATGTGTAATCCCAACTGGCGAGCCTTCTTCAACTTTGCCTCTGTATTGCTAGCACTTATGATGAAGGTCATCCAATCCCTGAACTGATCGTCGCCCATCCAGAGGCTAATTGCGGGAAGCAACTTCTTCTGGCAGATTTTAATCAATGAGCTCTCGGGATTGCCTTGGGACAATCTCATTACGGTTTGGCAGAACCGCTCGATATAGTTCCTTTCTAGCTCCATCTCTCCCTGAACGATGTCCATGAGAGACGACATTGTCACATCAAGCCCCACTTCGTAGAACCTCTCCAAGAACATGTGCTTGAAGCCGTCAAAAGAATAGATGCAGTTGTTGGAAATGTTGCAGTTCCAGTCGAACGTGATTACCTCCAATGCTCCGATGAATAATCGTGTGAGGATGGCGTCACTATACTGCAAGTGGTCGGTTGTGACCTCAAAGTAAGTCATTTACCGACAAGCAGAGGTCCTCCCGTCATATGAATCGATATAAAATAGCATGTACTGTGGGGGAAAAGGAACATCTCTCCATGCGATGGGATATGGCTGTCGTATTCTGAGGTCTCGAGAGGAGTCTCGGGCATTGAACATTGTTCGAAGCTCCTGGACTTCCCTTCTTGCTTCCTTGGATTCAACCACAGCTGAAGGAACGGGTGCTCCTAAAGGATCATTACCCAAAGGAGGGGCAGTCGTATTGGAGTTTGCGTTGACTGCGGGTCCCAAGCTTGTTTGTTCGGGCATCCTTGCTGGTTGAGTTGGCAAGACAGCTTTGATTTCGTCTACTGACTTGACCAAGGACATGAGCATGGCTTCATGTACTTCTAGATGTTGTCGGTCAGTAGGCGCTTTATGATCATCGTTGGCCATAAAGACTGTCCGTACATGGGGAGAGGTGGAAGGGACCGTAGCAGAGGTGCTCTCTGTGTCGTATTCTCGTACAAAGAAATCGTCGGGGAATGTCGAATGTCCTCTTCCTCGAACTCGGAAAGGGTGCTACCCCTATGAAGGAAGCCGCATCATCTTGGCGAGGACGGTCGCCCTCAGGGAAGTCCAAGTCTATTGCATAATTCAGGGGAATCTCTACCCCCTGTGTATGCTCTTGGTACACCGGGTTGTCACATATATTGAGGGGACTGCTACCCCCAGCTTCATCTACTCCCAAGGAGGTCGAAGGTGCACTCCTAGGTACTGGAAGCTTCTTTCTGGATCTAGTGCCTAAATAGACACCCCCTGTGGCTGTCGGTGGCAACCCTCTAGATGAGAGTTTCCTTGCAGTGCTGGCTGAGATTGCCAGGCTGGAAGAGCCTCTCTTCTTTCCTTCCTTGTCGGAAGAAACCTTCCAAGTTGAATTACATAAGGCGAAAGGAAACTTCGCGTCTTCCGTCATTTGTACCTATTTTTGGAGTTGTTGTCGGACAGGTGCTGGCTGCTGCAGTCGTTGGAAAATGGACTGCCGATCTTCAGGTGTTGCCGACTTGTCGCAGCCGCAGTTGATGATGACTTAGGTGCAACAACGTCCCGAGAGGGACTCATCGCATGCCAAGGTTGCCTCTTTGCGTTTGTTAGTAATCATCTCACACAAGTCGATAGCAGGCTGATCTACCTTTACATCAAACTTGTGGACTCGGGTATCCCGATCACACAGGTACGTAGGTATCATATTTGCTCCCTGATCCGAGGCTAGTAAAAGCACTTGCTCTCGATCGTTGGAGGGAGACTTTAAAGACCCACCATTTCCATTAGCCCTGGGGGACTGGACGCGGGTGGTTCTGAACGACTTTCCATTAGGAGCCCGTATAACAGTTAACGGTGCCCGCTGACGGTCAGTAGCTTGGACAGTTGATTGGGCTTGTTGGGCCCACACTGTCCTGGACTTCTTCAACTTAGCGCTTGAAGGCGCATAGTAAGAAGAGTCCTGATTGGAATATTCTACATTCTCAATAGGCTGTTTGGAGTCGGCCCCGCATGAGAGACTGTCAAATACAGCTTCTGGCAGGGCCGCATAAGACATCCTGTCTGGGGCCAGGATTGGCTGCCGCATGGGCCATCTTCCTGCGGCCAGAGTCGGCTGCCGCATGGGCCATCTTTCTACGGCCAGAGCTGGTTGTTGCATGGGCCATCTTCCTGCGGCTAGAGTTGGCTGTCGCATGGGCCATCTTCCTGCGGTCTGAGTTGCCAGCCGTATGGGTCGTCTGTCTACGGCCAGAGTTGGCTGTCGCATGGGCCATCTTCCTGCGGTCAGAATTGGCAGCCGCATGGGTCGTCTGTCTGCGGCAAGAGTTAGCTACCGCATGGACAGGCTGCCCATTTCTCTTATGCGATCTCTTCTTCGTCTGCATGGATTTCCCTTGTGCCCCTAAAAACTCAGCATCGTAGTATTTTTCTTTGCTGGATTTGAGGACAGTGGGGTCCTCTGCGGTCGGAAGCAAAGCCACAGGAGAGCTTCGATCACCATCTTGGGCTATAGAAAGAGCTTCTTCGAGAACTTGTTCGGGGACGACAGTTTTGTGCGTCGACGTCCTGCGAGTTCTTTTTGGGTTGGCTCGCTTCTATGACGAGCTGGCGCTCCCTTCAAAAAGCATTTCTTCGAAGGCTTGTTGGTCAAAACGAACCACAAGCATTTGCTGCGTAGTGTCGAGCTTGGATGCGTCGGATTGCATCACCAGCTTCTCATCAGAGGAGAAGGACGTCCCCAGCAGAGTCGCCATCGTGTTTGCTATTAAAATATCGAAGACAGGTATTACAAAAATACTAAAATTGATTGCAAACTCGCTTGTACAAAGAAAAGCCTAGAAAGAAATCCTAGGAAACAATCTAAGTACAATTGTTTAGTTTTTTATTCTGGAGGGTGACGGTGGAGGCTCGGAAAAGTGTATCAACTTTGTCTTACTCCTTGGACTATTCGACGTAGTCTCTAGCTCTTGAAGAAATTGCCCTTTGTAGGTTGTCAGCCTTTTACAGGGGTGTAGCACCCTGCTATTTATAGTGATATGTGTTTTGAGCCGCATAGATGGCCCGTAGCAACGTGGCTAATCAGCACGTAAAGACCCTTCCTTCGGCCGCCAGCTAGCAATTTGTTACAATTTTGTTGCACTAAATCTGGGTGGTTGAGACTTGGTCAGCCTGCCACGTGTCCTATCGCAGGATAGAATTAATCTATTGGAGTCATTTTGAGCCGCATGTGTCTTTCAGACTTCGACCATGTTGGGCCGCATAAGACTCATGCGGCTTAGGTCGCAGTCTCCCTTAGCTTAAGGATTTTTGAGCCGCATAGACTCTGTATTTTTGGCCGCATAAAGCTCATACGGCTTTGGTTTACGGTCTCCTTGGCCGCATGAAGCTTAGAGACTTTATGGCCGCATAGGTTAAGCCGCATAAGATTCTTGCGGCTCGGGTAGCAATCCTTCTGGCCGCATGACTATGTTTAGGCACATGAACCCTGACATGACATTTTGTCTGGTCACATCTTATCTTTTTGTCAGAGTGTCAGAGCTATCATTTTTGTCAGTTTTGACAGTGTTTGTCAGCTTTATCAGAAGGACTAATCAACTTGGCCGCATATCTTCCTTCTGCGACTTGAATCAGTCTGGTTGCAGACGGGCCGCATGGTGTGCTGAATCTGTTATACGACTCTCCTTTATGCGGACTAATTTGGCCCAAAGTACTCATGCGGCCAATTATGATCCGCATGGACCCCATATTTTCTATGCTTTTAAACTTATGTTGCCTTCATTATTCAACTTCTTTGCTTGGGACTTATGTGCGACGATCCCGTCGCAAGCTGTTGTATTCGATCGTTATGGAATCCAGCTTGCATGAGCGCAACCTAGGCTCATACGGCATCCCGCCTTAGCGAGGACGATCGCTCCTCCGAGAGTGGGACGTAACATAATAGTTTCAGAGCACGGCTTTACGTCCTTTGACTCTCGATTGAATTCTTTAACTATGATGGCTTTGTACTAAATATCGTTTCTGCAAATCGATATCATTGGTGCGCTCTCTCTCAATGTTCTGCGGGATGTTCCATATAATAAATCTATATATTTTGAAAAATCTCACGAGGGTAAATTTGCTTGAACAAGATGGTTTCACGTAAGGCACAGTTGGCTAAGTCAGGCTGGGTATATACATCAAGATTGACGTTGACCTTAGCAAAGTCGTGTACGGGATTCAAATTATTTTGGATAAGAATGAGTTTGACTCGATTTATAGAGTGGGATGACTAATCATAGAGACGCCATCGAACGGTGTTATCATCAATGCGTTATAGATAAAACAAGCTTGGATTTTGAGGAATGGTTCGAACAAAAATTCGAAGTAATCGGTTGTGTTTCAAAACTTGTTCTGAGAATTTGTCGAATAACTTCGTCCCTGAGTGGTATATGGAATAGCCTCGGGGATGTCAATCAATTGAGGATACGGGGTGTCGATGAGTCTATCAGCAAGCGTCACCGTATGTAGATTGAGTATCATTGATTAAGTTGTAATCTTGAAGTTTTGATGAGTTGATTCGAATGAACTAGAAACGACGCGTACGAGATTGGGATTGCAAGTATGAATTGCAAAAATGATTGAGTAGGTAAATTGAATTGAGGAAAATTTAAGGTGTAACAAATGGATGACTTAGTCGATGAATCGATGTGAATCGTATACAAAAAGTTAGCACGATTGAAAGTTAGCGTACATGGAAATGATTCAAATATACAAGAATGACTATAAGGATTTGGGATAAATGTTGCTCGATAACTTGAATTAGCATAGAACGATACGATTCGAGGAAACATGTTGCTCGATGACTTAAGTTAGACGGATGAACATACGTTATTTTAGGTTTGAACGAATTGATCATGTAACTAGTTCGGGGGATAAGGATCGAACTTGATCTTGAATGTCGAAGAGATTATTGTAACCACCACTTTCCTGGAACAGGGGTATTTTTGACTTTGAATTCTAAATGATTAGGACTAGCCTAATTGAACTTTAGTTAGTCTCTACCTAGATTAGAATAATTAGCTAGAAGGTTTGACTAAACATCTAATTAGGAAGGAAGGTTTAATCCCTAACTTGTCATGACTAAAGAGAGGGGTGTAGTGGACCTTTTCCCTTGCACAAAACCCTAAACTAAACCCTTCATAATAGCCCACCTTCCTTATAAAGCCCCACTTCATCATCTTCCTCCCTCTTTCTTCCCAAATCCTAACCCTAATTAGGAGCTTCTTTCCTAATAGCTCCTACCACCAAATTTTCTCCAAATTTACTCAAATTAGTCATTCTCTTCCACTTGGAGAGGAGAAGGCTCTATTGGCAAGCTTGGAAGGATTGGGGCATTGGAGCATGAAGGACTTTGAATCTTGGATCCATTTTTATTGTGAATCCATCTTCCAATTAGTATGAGCATTCTAACCCTCAAATTTCCATTAAATTAGTATAGTGGCATTCATTTAGGACCTCCATTCATATAGGATGCCATTAGAGAGGAATTGAGACTCTTCTCTTCCTATTTGAAAGGTTTTTCCTTTATATTTTGATCCATATTGGAGGAAATCCGAGAATAGAAATCTAGGGTTTGTGAAATTGATAAATTAGGTTATGTTAGTGATGTGGATCATGTAGGAATGCTTTGGGTCAAGTTTGGATCCATTTGGAGAGTGTATCACAAGAGTATCGGATACGCACACCAAATTTTTGACAAAATGACCATTATAGCATTTGATACTCTAATTTCAGTTCTAAATATAGTTTTGCGTTCGATTTGCCATGCTTTATCTATATTATTGTTGTCTAGTGAAATAGATTGGATTTGGTAGATTAAACTTGGATATGGGGGCTTTAGTATAATAGTGTATTGTTCACTGTATATCATGCTCAGTCTATTTCCTGTGCAATCCTATAATTCCTTATTACTTTCATATGTCAGATTCAATACTCATAGCATAGGCAGCCTTAGTCTAGTATCAGTAGCACTGTGTTGTTGCAATCCCAACTTAAACTCATGGGCAGTCTACACTTTGAGTAGCAATCCAATTGCATACAGCTTTAGCCATCCTTCACTGTGTTCAGTCTTAATTTTTGACTGTGTAGTCCAGATTACTCCATTGCATCAATCCACGGGATCTTGCTCACTCCGCTATGCATATGATCTGTCCTTTTTAACTTAATGTCTAGAACTTGCCTTAGTTCTGTCCTGCACACTATTTCATGTTCAGTCCATCTTACCTATTCATGTTATGTCCAAACATTTGGTAGTGAAGTATCATCTTCCTTAACAAAGCAGTCCACCTGGGTTGGCAAGTAATAGTCAATATTGAGTATCAGTCCTCATATGCATTGTTCAGTCTAGTTCTTTGAACAATTGTTCAGTCCACATGAGGTCAGTCCCTTACCTTAGCTTTAGCCCATTTTATATGTCTTGGTCAGTCTCTTATTCTTCATATCGAGTTTAGTCATGTATCTTTATTCATGTATCAACCCCATACTATTCAGACCCCTGCTCCTCAAATGATCAGTCCTCAATTGGACTTAGTAGCTGTCAATCTATAGCAATTCAGACCCTGCATTTGCCTATATTGATTCAGCCCACTACATTAGTAGTATAGGTCATTGCTTGTTGTCCAGTCCTTTACTGATAACATGTTCAGTCCATAATCTATATTATTCCAGTTCGCTACATCTAAATAGCTCAGTACCTATATTTGAATGTTCAGTCTTAGTGTATCTTCTTTTAGCCAATGATCAGTATCCTATCTTATCATCAATCCACATCTCATAATTTGTTCAATCCCTATATCACTATTTGCCTCAGTCACTATTTATCTAATGTTCAGTATACTTATATATCTATATATTAGTTTAGTCGAGCCCCATGTATCCTGTTCTATTCCTCTTTCATATGCTTAACCTCTTATATTGGTTCGATCCACTGATTAGGAGCAGTGCAATTACCTACTGCTTCAGTCCATTTTGGTTGTAGCAGTCCTCTTGTATCATTATATTACCTACCTTATGCTAATTTGTTCAGTCTACTTTATGAAATGTTCAGTCCTTATGTAATTCAAATTGGTTGCCTGCATTTGATTAGTCTTCATATTCATTTTTGTTTAGTCATTATCATACATATATTGATTTCCTTTTTCTTTAGCAGTGAAGGTTTGTGGAGTAAGGGAATATGAACTGTATCAGTCCCTTGTTGGACTTGATAGCAGTCTTATTTAGACTTAAAATTTCAGTCCTTGGATAATTGTTCAATCCCCTGCTTACTAGATGTCCAGTCTTTCCTTTATTTGTATCAATTAATGTTAAGATCCATGTGTTTAAACATTCAGTTCATGTGAAGGAGGACAGTGAGGTTATGCCCTTATTAATGCTATTTTTGTTTAGTCCCGGTCCCATCTTTTGCCCAATCCAGATATCCATATGTTCAGTTATTTAAAGTTTGGCAGTCCATGCCTTGTCCTAATGAAATGTATCAGTCCTCTTTAGATTAATTTAGTCCTTTGATTTCTCAGTTCAGGTTATATGTGTTCATTTCACATAGCATAGCCCAGTCCCAAATCCCATTTAGCAATTGTCCCTTGAACTGATGGTTCAACCCTCCATTGTAGTGATCAATTTCCTTTACTTTTGTGTCAATTCACGTGAGCTTCATAGTCCAGTCCCTTGGACATGTGTTTGACAGTCTCTTTTCAGGTTTTGTTTATCTTGCATATTTGAGTTCAGACCTTGTAGGGGTTAGCCAAATATACATACCATTCATACATGTATACATATAAGGTTAGTAGTAGATAAGGAGTTTTAGGTAATGTATACTATGGTTATATACATGGGTTTTCCTAATGACTAGATATTGAATGTGGTAATATAGTTGACACCACATTAGCCTAACACCAAGTAGTCTACTAGCCAAAAACCCTAGATTAGACTAAATGAGACTAGGTTGACCCAGAGTTGACCAATTGACCTAGTTTGACTAATGTTGACTCAGTTTGACTTTATTAACCTAGAAATGGCCTAGCAGCATATAAATATCACATTTAAATCAATTGTTTAATTTAGAACACTATATAACCTATAATTTTCATAATAGAACTATGTGACTCCAGTTCAGATACCGATACACATCCGTTGCTCAGGATATCAGGCGAGTACATTATCTGATAGTTTTCATTTATTTGATGATTATTATGATTCATCTTCTAATATAGTATTATTTGATTCTCTAGGATAATACGGATTTGTATTTCTGGATCCTTTGTATGCGACACACATATTATACTTGTCTGGCCTCTATTTCTGGAATCACCCACTGGAATCACCTACAGGAAACACCTACGGGCATCATATACTTTCTGGCTAGACTTGTTCTCTATTTACGTATTGGGATATGTACTGGAACTTGTCGAACGGAGAAATACTCGAGTAGACACGTAAATATTCCCAATCATACTGGAATGACCCCTATTGGAAAGATAGCCATCGCTGCTAGGCCAAGCGTGCTACGTGTCGTATTCACTACTGGTCTAATCTAGAAAGACAGCCATCACACGCTTGCCAAGCGTGCGATGTGCCATATTTATTCCTGGCCGTTTACATGTCGAAAGCGGTATTTTAAAACACACTGGTTTTGTGACTTGCACTGGATTCATACTGGACTCACATTGTTCTGTCTGGACTCACATTACATTATTTTAGTTCAGATATCTCTATTTACAGTCTCTATTGCCAGGCTCTTCTGATTTATTATATTTATTTTTTTTTGTGCTTTAATTAACTGATGTCCTATTTCATTTCCTGTTCCATTTTTCCATGTTCATCAAATATTACTTTTTATAACTGTTTTATAGTCTTTGTCATTTATTTGGAACTTGCTAGAGGATATGTGCTCGTTCCATCTTGACTGAATATTTTTTCAGATGATTGCTCAAGGGATCTGTGTTCCACTTACTACGGATCCGAGGAAAGGATAGCTAACATGGGTCCTGATTCCCAGGAATGATTACCAAGTAATTAGTGACTAGCTTGACTTGTGTTAGATTCACTGTTAGAACTTTTGGCATGTAATATAATGGAGATTTTGTTATTTATATTTGAGACTTGGACTTTGATTTTGTATTAGTTGTTGTTGTTGTTGTTGTTGTTGTTGTTGAGATTTAGTAGTATGTAAACTTTTTTTATATCTTATCGTGCTTTAAATTGTGGTTGAGTATTCAATGTTATCTTTATACTTGTTCTCCGTTATGAGTTAAGAATCTATGACAGAAACATTATGTCATTATGTGAGATTGTCAGTTAGCGACCTAGACAGCGTTCTACCGCTGATGCTGCAGCGTAGGCTGGACGCTGTTACGCACTCGTGCCCCTATACCGGGTATGGGTCGTGATAACGTTTTTAGTGGTGGCCCATGCATGTCGAGATTCGTAATTAGTACGATATCGTGGTAGTGCAACGGTTTAGTTGTACTGCTATGTGCCTGTGATAAGAGATAAGGAAATAGGCTATAGGATGAGAGGATACTCAATCATAACTAGGAATTCCAATGGATTTGAATCTACGGACACTCGATCAAATCTGAATAATCAATTTTCATACCTGTCCTTCTTTGATAATATTATCCTTGCTCCATTATTGACCTCTTGTTTGATCTGTCTTCAGGATGCCGCCGAAGACTCGATCACACTGCTCTGTCCCGGAGACTTCTACTGAGAGGCCTGCTACCTCTCGTCCAGTTCAGCAGGCAGTTAGGACTGCTCCTCTGCTTATGTCTTCTCACGTGGGAGTATCCGTTGCTTTCGGGGGTCCTCCTGCACCTATTCTAAGGATTTCCCCAGTTATTCTCGGTATTCTTTAGCCTCCACCACTACCTCCTGCTCCAGTGGATGTCATGCAACTGTTTGTTCCTTTCAGATAGATAATAGACGCTCAGTATCGTCAGTCCGCCGACATGAGGCAGAGGATTGAGAATGCTCACCAAGTGGCGATGGCGGCAATTGAGAGGGTGACTCAAGTCCAGCCACCCGAAGGTCAGGCTTAGCATCCGAGGCCGAGCACTATCATCGATTTCCAGAAGATGAGGCCCAAGGATTTTTGCGGTACGAAGGGTATTCTCCACGCGGATGACTGGATTGAGCATATGGAGGGGATCTGTCGTCTAGTACAGATTTTGGATAGTCTGCAAATTGAGGCGGCGAGCAGTCAGATGTTCGACCTTGCCTTGACGTGGTGCCGCACCGATCCGAGGGTCGGAGTTGAAGGGCAGACTTGGGAGTCTTTCAAAAAGCTTTTCAAGGAGAAGTTTTTCTCGAATGTGGCTCTTAATGCCTTGGAGAGCCAGTTCGAGAGCCTCGTCCAAGAAAATAGGATAGTAGAGGAGTTTGCTAGAAAGTTCTGCCATCTGCGCAGATTCGTAGAAGGGCTGAGTGATGTAGCAAAGGCTTGAAAGTTTCGTAAGGGTTTGATTAAGGAGGTCAAGTCACTGACCAAGAGCGACCGTGATGCTACTTTTGAGCAGATTTTGGCGGGCACTCTGGAAGCTGAAGATGACTTGGAGCTCAAGTCTATGAGAGGCAGGGATGTTTTAGAAGGTGCGTGTGGTAGCACGAAGCATCCCTTTGTTCAAAAGACAATGCACCCGCCCAGCAGTTGTTGGCACCAGCTAGAGCTCCTGTCTAGCAGGTGCAGCATCAGCCTCGGGGACAGGACCAAAGGGTGCCCACTTATGCCTACTGTAAGAAATCGTGTCACGTTCTGCACCCACTATAGGGGCACGAGAAGTGGATACGTCCAGCCTACGCCATAGTGTCGGCGGTAGAACGCTATCCTAGGTTACTATCTAATCAACAACTCATGCAATTATATAATGTACTTGTCAAATCTCAACTCCGAACGGAGGACAAGTATAGATATAATAAAATCACATTCTAAGCACGATATGATAACACAGAAGTTTATAACTAAAGACTAAACAGCAACAATTATCAACTACTAAATAATAATATCTCAAACAACTCAAATACAAACTCATATCTCAAGTTATTACAATTCAAGTTCTAAACATAAAAACTAAAATAAGTCAACTAGCTAGTCTCCCGATCATTCCTGAGTGTCGGGGCCAAAGGTAGCCAAGCCATCTCCTGGTCCATAGTAAGTAGGGCAAGTGTCTTCGGGGCAAGCATCTGTAATATTTTCAACAGGTCCAGTCAGGACAGAAACGAGCACAACTCATCAAGAAATCCCAAGTAAATGACAGAGAACTATAAACATTTATAGACAGTTGTATTGATGAATATGACAGTTTATATGAGTAATGATGTAGAGAAACAGTTAAGGTACAAGGAAAGTAAGGTAACTAAACAAGAGGAGAAGCATGGCAATGAAGACTGTAAATATGATCTAGCTGAACTAGAGCAATATGATATAAGTCCAGACAGTATAATATGAGTCAAGTGTAATCCAAATGTGAGTCCAGATAATGTAAATCTAATACCAGATGATTCCAGTACAAGATGAGTCCAATATAAGTGAGTCCAGTCAGTGATCAATAATTCCAGGGTGAGTCCAGATTATATACTAATAATATGTTTTAAAATATCGAGATCGACATGTAAACGGTTGTAGGTAATACGGCACATCGCACACTCGACCAAGTGTGGGATGGCTATCATTCCAGTATAATTCCAAGGGAGTGATTCCAGTATTTGGGAATGTTTACATGTCTACTCCAATATTTCTCCGCCCAACAAGTACAAGTGAATCCATAATCCGACATGAAAATAAGTACAAGTCCAGCCAGAACATGAATGATGCCAGTAAGTGATTCCAAGGTGATTCCAGTTGGTGATGCCAGTAGTGGTTCCAGAAATGAAGGCCAAACATGAATAAATGAGTGTCGCATGAAATGGTTCCAGCAATATCGAATCGTATTTATAACAGAGAATCAAATAGAACTAACTAGAACTGAAGTACAGTAATTGATAATTAAATGAAAGAACTATCAGAGAAGGTACTCGTCTAATACCCTGAATGATTTATATATATCAGATGTCTGAACTGGAGTCACAATGTCCTAAATAAAGCAATATGGATGAAAATGTGTTTAAAAATACGATAAATGAAGTTTACGATACAATCTACATGATTTCTAGGTCAATCTAGGTCAAAGTCAAACTTGGTCAACTTTAGGTCAACCCAAGTCAACATCATGTCAAACTAGGTCAAACTTTTAGGGTTTTGGTTCAACTCTAATCAAGCTAGGTCAATTGGTCACATTTAGGCATAATGTTGACTTTTGGTCAACTCTAGTCAAGCTAGTCTAGGGTCAGTCAACTCAAGTCAAAACCAAAACCTACTCTAAGTTATTAACCTATATCACCATATATATATATATATATATATATATATATATATATATATATATATATATATATATATATATATAAATATATATATATATATATATATATATATATATATATATATATATATATACTCAAATATAACTATACTTCTATATCCCAAACAAATATATCATCACTATAATATGTGAAAGTAAAACCCTCAACTATCTGAACTTCACTCAAATAATATTTACATATCACATATATATAGACTCTAACCTATAGTCTAAACATATACAACATAACCTCATAGGTTCAGGACACAAGACACTCCCTTGCCTTATACATACTCTCACTATACCTGAACACTCACCCACATAGTTGTTTCATCTCGAAACAGGGAACACATACCATTTAAGTTCTCCCTTCACTTCCCACTGTCTATAAAGGGCTGGCAACCACATAGACACTCAATACACTAGTTAGGTGCTAGCTTCTATAGAGTGCTCTCACCCTCACTATCCTTACCTTCCCTATATCTCAGAAAAATTGAGATTACACTCAACTCAAACTAACCCAATAACATATATATATATATATATATATATATATATATATATATATATATATATATATATATATATATATATATATATATATAACATCCAAAAATACATAACATCAATGCCAAAAGCCACTTCTGCCATTTTTCTATTACCTACCATCCCCACTGCCCACTTGCAGACCAACTGACACTACTTTCCTTCACTCCTCTATTCACTCACTCATTCACTCTAATTTATCACTAACAATTAACAATATACCTAATGTTCTTCATAACTAACTGGTATATGAAGAACAGGACATATCAACAAGGACTAGATAACTATCTGGAAACTGAACAAGAATATTAGAACTAATATGCTATTGCTCTTAATATGATACTTGAAGGTATCAAGACAGTTAAACAATCAATATGACAGGATATTAAGGTAATATAGACAAACATATATATATGTTCAAGACAGAACTAAGAGTGCCCAGGATCTAACTAAAGCCAAGTGGCTGCACCTTTGGCACAACGAGGTGGTCTGAACTAAGTTGCTCGAGCCCCTGCTACTGACTGAATCACTAATGAGTAGTGGACAGATGGTCAAAACAAGTGGAAAGAATTTCTAAATGTTTAGTATGGATTGAAACTTATTTGAAAACTGTCTTTTAAAACATGTATCAGTCACGCAACAAATGGAACCAAAAATCATTTGAAAACCTAATTAATCTATTCGAAATCTAGGAAAAATACATGACAACATAGGTGGAGGATTTGTTTGTGTCCTCGTGTCTAGCAAATAGGACAGGAAGTATCGAATATGCCATGAAACAGGTGGTAACAACAAATAGTGCACTGTGCGTGCTAAGTGTCGTACGGCCAGGTTGGTCTAGATTGGATACGACACAGTCCACAAGAGGACACGTGGTCATGTCCCCACTTAGTCTAGGTCTAGGACTAGGTTTAGGGTAGCCTGGCACGAGTCCAAGTGTTTTTGTGTCCGCACACGAAGTGCGTATCAGTGGCACTTGTGCGCACGTGTGTGCGTGTGGTCGAGACAGTGCAGATCGAATATCTCTCAAACTACTCGATGATATTGCCTCAAATTTTACATGCATAGTGTCAATGATTGTCCACACCCACACACCAATTTTTAAGTGTCGGGGTGCCGTGTCGTGTCCGCTAGGACACCCGAGGAGCAGGACACTGTACGAGCCCCGTGCGGTGTCTCGTACATGAGGTGCGTATCCATTTTGGACATGAATACAACCCCAAATTGTGCTCAGTCTTAAACATAATTAATTTACACATTAAGAGCTTCAAAAACATGTAATTAGTTTTGGAAATTACTAAAATAAATTCTTATGTGGCATTTCACCAAACACCTATTCAAAAACACCGATACGTGTCCGATACGGACACGAAATGGACACGAATTCCTACCAAACTTAGGCTACACCTAGGGGAGCCCTAAATAAATGCATCTATGGGAAGAAATCAGGAATTTATTAGGGTTTGTAGGGTTTTACCTATTGAGAGTTCAAACTCAATGTAAAGAGCCTCGACTTGACTTCTTCCTCGATTTGCTATGGTTCAAACATCTTCAAACCTTGCTAGCATGCACCCACAAGTCTCCACTAATGTGGGGGATGATGATGCAATTGATTTGACTCAATTTGGACTCAATTTGGATTAAATGGGAGAAGTTTAGGGAAGAACTAATTAGGGTTCTTTCTGGGTATTAAAAAGAGGCAATGGCTCTTAAGTGTGATACTTATAGGAGGGGGGGCTTGTATGGCTGGCCACTAGATGAACTATGGTTAGGTTTAGATGTAGATGAGTCGCTAGGGCTCTTCCACCCAATTTTAAGTCCTCCTATTGGTTCAAGGCTTTCTTTTTCGCAAATATCCTAAGGGTTAAATATCCTACTTAGGAATATCTAGATATTACTAACCTTGGCACTTAGTAGGAATGTTCTAACCATGATTCTAACCTCAATACTAAATTAGGTTAAGCTTCTAGGTTAGTCTCTAACAATTCAATTAGCACAATATTTAATTAATATAAATTATAATTCCACAAAATTGTCAAAATGACCAAAATACCCTTAGGCTAAAAATTGGTAATTTGGAATTCTAATCACATGACTAGGCTTCCATGGTCATGGTTAGTCTCTAGGCTTAGCAATTCTAGGGTTACACTAGTTAACCATCAAAATCACCATTCAATATTTTAAACAGTTTTAAAATTAATTAAAAATCACTAAAAATTATAATATGATTTAAATATCATTATTAATGATAATAATTATAAAATTTCAAAAATTACCCTTATTTGGAAAACTGGGTGTTACAAGTCTACCCCCCTTAGAAGAATTTTGTCTTCGAAATTAAGATGATCGTACTCCTCCTAGGTCAAACCCTCAATCAAACATGGTCGAAAGATAACATGCAAACTCAGTCCTACTAGTCGTGATTCCACAGTCTCGAACAGGATAACTACGTTATCTAGCATATCATAAGAATATCCTGACAGGTACTAATGGAAATCACACATGAAGGTTGAAAAGAAGAACAAGGAGGTCAAACCTGCTAACCCGTCACCTGTAGCGTCGGTCTCCTCGATCGCCATCGCAAAAGCTCTACTCCTCTGGTGCTGAGCTACAGGTGGCCTAGCTCCCTCAAAAGGAGGTAAAGCAGGACAATCTATCATCTTGTGGGCATCAGACCCACAAAATAGACAAACCTTCAGCCTCCTCCTACAAGACTCCCAAACATGCCCTGCCTTCTTGTAGTAGGCATAAGTCGGTGTTTCACTTAACAAAATGCCTTGAGGAATTGGCTTTTGAAAATAAAGCGAGAAAAAGTACAAGAAGTACAAATTTGATTCTGGGAAAGTATTGCTATGGAAGTCTGATTCGTAAATGATCACTTTTTTCCTTGGACCATATGATGATGATAAAGATCACTGCTTGAAGTAGAACAACTGGAAGAACTAAGTCACCAGAAAGGTATCGACGCACTTGGACACTGATGGCGAGGCCGAATGCTTTCCTGCTTTGCTTCACTCTGTTCTGAAAGAAAGGTTGAAGAAGAATGCTCTGGAAAATCAAAATCTCTAAGTTCTGATCTCTGTATTCTCTCCTGTCTCTGTCCCCTGTGTTGTGAGAAAAAAAGTCTATTTATAGACTTGGGCTCTTGTGCGTAAAAACTTAGTAAATGCTCCATCTTTACGCTAACAACTGCCATCCACGAACGAAGCCAACCTCTGCATATGTTGACATGTGTCCCATCATTTCAGTAAGAATAGGATGCATGTACACACGTTCTTCGAGAAGAATGGCATAAAAGCCACGTAGGCAGACCACGTTTCAAGCTGGTGGAGGAGAATAGGGCGTAAAAATAGCCCCAATGTACTCTGAGCGTAAAGCAGTTGATTAGGCGTAAAATAGCCTTGACATAGACTTTCCGCGTAAAGTGGTTGTTAAATAACCTTGAGCGTAAAATAGCTCAAATAGACTTTACGCACACGTCAGCTGTTGAGCGTAAAAGCTCGTATAGTCTTCGTGCGTAAAAGAAGCCATAGTGTGAGCGTAAAGTAGCTCAATCCACACACTAAACGACAATATTGGTCTCTGTATAAAACAAATCCCTTTGTGATATATGCCATCATTTAGATCTCCATGTCAGAGTTTACATTAAATGCGAGATTTGACAGCTTTGTCCAGCGTAAGAGTGGCTGATCTGTCCTTGGCATAAAACCATGGGTGTAGACCCGAGCGTAAAGTGATCAGCCTGCTTTAGGCGTAAAGTGATTAGCCTTGCCTTGGGCGTAAAGAGATTAATCGCTCTGCTTGGCGTAAAATAGATCACTTATGAATGAAATGATCCATCTCTTTGACTCTTTCTCTGAAGCACTTTTTACGTTCCTACAGTCTGCACCCAACGGTCCTGTCCTCTAGGCTGATGTTATGCCTGCTGAATCTGAACATGAGGCCTCTTGGCCGGACCTCCACTGCCACTGACTACATGAGCATCTCGACCCCTCTTCAGTTTTAACCCTAGATCATCCTCTGCTGCCATAGCTCCTGCTAAGATCTCCGCAAAAGAAGCATCCCTGTCACTCTTAGTCAATGACCGGACCTCTCTGATCAAACCTCTGCAGAACTTCCTCGCCTTCGTCTTATCGCTCAGGTCCTCAATGAATCTCCTCAGCCGGCAGAACTCTCCAGCATATTCCTCGACTGTTTGGCTCTACTGAACCAGGCTCTCAAACTGTGCCTCTATGCCTCCAAGTGCTACGTCTGGAAAGAACTGCTCCTTGAACAGCGTCTTGAAGGCTGCCCAAGTCTGTCCCTCGGTTCCCACTCTGGGGTCTGTCTGGTACCATATGCGGGCTAAGTCCTGCATCTGGCTGCCCGCAGCCTCGATCTGAAGCCGGGCTGGTATCTCTGCTAATCGAAATATCTTCTCCATATGCTCTATCCAGTCATCCGTATAGTGGATGCCCTCTGTATGAAGAAAATCCCTCGAATGCATCTTCTGAAACTCATAGATGCCTGGCGTCCTCTGATGGCATTGATGTGTCTGTCCTCCCTGCGGCTGTACGGTAACCATCTCCACTGTCGTTCTGACCAGCTGGTGAGCCTCGTCTATACCCTAACGGAAGTCGGTAGTCTGACGCTGCTGCTGCTGCTGGTGGGACTCCAAAATCCTCTCCATAAAGGAAAGCATGTGGGTAGCATCAACCAATCCTGCACGTGGCTGTAGATGCTACTGCTGAAATATCTCAGGAATGACTGGGGTCATCCTCTGAACTGGTAGAGGCATACCCCCAATGGCTACAGTCGTTCCTGTCTGATCAGGAATAGAAGGTGCTACAGTTCCAGCATCCTGCTGCACTGGACGAGCGGTGGCAGACCCCTCTCTAGCGGCTGCTGTACTAGAGCGATGTGATCGTGTCTCCACCATCCTAAAGGCAGATCAAACAAGAAAGTCAACACTGAGCAGGAATTGATAGAATCAAAGGAGGACAGTTTATTTCAAAGAAGGTAATTCAGTAAGATGTGTAGATGGCATGAATTGAAGCAAAAATATTCTAACTGTGACTGAGTACCTCTCCGTTAAAGCCTATCTCTCAATCCTATCGCAAGCTGTAATGATACTCTAGTTCGAATACCACTACATAAACTCGACCTGCATGGCCACCACTAAAAATGTGTCACGACCCACACCAAGTGTAGGGGCACGAGAAGTGGGTACGTCCAGCCTACGCCGCAGTGTCGACGGTGGAACGTTGTCCTAGGTTACTATCTAATCAACAACTCACGCAATTATATAATGTACTTGTCAAATCTCAACTCCGAACGAAGGACAAGTATAGATATAATGAAATCTCAATCACAGTCTAAGCACGATATGATAACACAGAAGTTTATAACTAAAGACTAAACAACAACAATTATCAACTACTAAATAATAATAACTCAAACAACTCAAATACAAACTCATATCTCAAGTTATTACAATTCAAGTTCTAAACATGAAAACTAAAACAAGTCAACTAGCTAGTCTCCCGATCACTCCTGAGTGTCGGGGCCAAAGGTAGCTAAGCCATCTCCTGGTCCATAGTAAGTAGGGCAAGTGTCTTCGGGGCAAGCATATGTAATATTTTTAACAGGTCCAGTCAGGACAGGAATGAGCACAACTCATCAAAAAATTTCAAGTTAATGACATAGAACTATAAACAGTTATAGAAAGTTGTATTGATGAACATGGCAGTTTATATGAGTAATGATGTAGAGAAACAGTTAAGGTACAAGGAAAGTAAGGTAACTAAACAAGAGGAGAAGCATGGCAATGAAGACTGTAAAATATGATCGAGCTGAACTAGAGTAACATGATATAAGTCTAGACAGTATAATATGAGTCAAGTGTAATCCAAATGTGAGTCCAGACAATGTAAATCTAATATCAGATGATTCCAGTACAAGATGAGTCCAGTATAAGTAAGTCCATTCAGTGATCAATAATTCCAGGGTGAGTCCAGATTATATACTAATAGTGTGTTTTAAAATATCGAGATCGACATGTAAACGGTTGTAGGTAATACGGCACATCGCACACTCGGCCAAGTGTGGGATGGCTATCATTCCAGTATAATTCCAAGGGAGTGATTCCAGTATTTGGAAATGTTTACATGTCTACTCCAATATTTCCCTGCCCAACAAGTACAAGTGAATCCATAATCCGACACGAATATAAGTACAAGTCCATCCAGAACATGAATGATACCAGTAAGTGATTCCAAGGTGATTCCAGTAGGTGATGCCAGTAGTGGTTCCAGAAATGGAGGCCAGACATGAATAAATGAGTGTCGCGTGAAATGGATCCAGCAATATCCAATCGTGTTTGTAATAGAGAATTAAATAGAACTAACTAGAACTGAAGTACAGTTATTGACAATTAAAAGAAAGAACTATCAGAGAATGTACTCGCCTGATACCCTGAATGACTGATGTATATCAGATGTCTGAACCAGAGTCACAATGTCCTAAATAGAGCAATATGGGTTATAATGTGTTTAAAAATACGATAAATAAAATTTACGATGCAATCTACATGATTTTTAGGTCAATCTAGGTCAAAGTCAAACTTGGTCAACTCTGGGTCAACCCAAGTCAACATCTAGTCAAACTAGGTCAAACTTTTAGGGTTTTGGGTCAACTCTAATCAAGCTAGGTCAATTGGTCACATTTAGGCTTAACGTTGACTTTTGGTCAACTCTAGTCAAGCTAGTTTAGGGTCAGTCAACACAAGTCAAAACCAAAACCACTCTAAGTTATTAACCTATATCACCATATATATATATATACTCAAATATAACTATACTTCTATACCCCAAAACAATATATCATCACTATAATATGTGAAAGTAAAACCCTCAACTATCTGAACTTCACTCAACTAATATTTACATATCACATATATATAGACTCTAACCTATAGTCTAAACATATACAACATAACCTCATAGGTTCAGGACACAAGACACTCCCTTGCCTTGTACATACTCTCACTATACCTGAACACTCACCCACATAGTTGTTTCCTCTCGAAACAGGGAACACACATACCATTTAAGTTCTTCCTCACTTCCCACTGTCTATATTGGGCAGACAACCACACAGACACACAATACACTAGTTAGGTGCTAGCTCCTATAGGGTGCACTCACCCTCACTATCCTTACCTTCCCTATATCTCAGAAAAATTGAGATTACACTCAACTCAAACTAACCCAATAACATATATCTATATAACATCCAAAAATATATAACATCAAAGCCAAAAGCTACTGCTGCCCTTTTTCTATTACCTACCATCCCCACTGCCCACTTGCAGACCAACTGACACTACTTTCCTTCACTCCTCTATCCACTCACTCTTTAACTCTAATTTATCACTAACAATTGACAATATACCTAATGTTCTTCCCAACTAACTGGTATATGAAGAGCAGGACAGATCAACAAGGACTAGATAACTATCTGGAAACTGAACATAAATATTAGAACTAATATGATATTGCTCTTAATATGATACTTCAAGGTATCAAGACAGTGAAACAATCAATATGACAGGACATTAAGGTAATATAGACAAACATATATATGTTCAAGACAGAACTAAGAGTGCCCAAGATCTAATAAAGCCAAGTGGCTGCACCTTTGGCACAACAAGGTGGTCTGAACCAAGTTGCTCGAGCCCCTACTACTGACTGAATTACTAATGAGTAGTATATAGATGGACAAAAAAAGTGGAAGGAATTCTAAATTTTCAGTATGGATTGAAACTCATTTGAAAACTGTCTTTTAAAACATGTATCAGTCACGCAACAAATGGAACCAAAAATCATTTAAAAACCTAATTAATCCATTCGAAATCTAGGGAAAATACATGCCAACATAGGTGGGGGGTCTGTTCGTGTCCTCGTGTCTAGCAAATAGGACACGAAGTGTCGAATATGGCATGAAATAGGTGGTAATAGCAAACAGTGTACTGTGCGTACTAAGTGTCGTACGGCCAGGTTGGTCTAGATTGGACACGACACAGCCCACAAGAGGACATGTGGTCATGTCCCCCCTTAGTCTAAGTCTAGGGCTAGGGTTAGGGTAGCCTGGCACGAGTCCAAGTGTCCTCGTGTTCGTGCACGAAGTGCGTATCAGTGGCACTTGTGTGCACGTGTGTGCGTGTGGTCGAGACAGTGCAGATCGAATATCTTTCAAACCACTCGATGATATTGCCTCAAATTTTACGTGCATAGTGTCAGTGATTGTCGCACCCACACACCAATTTTCAGGTGTCGGGGTACCGTGTCGTGTCCCCTAGGACACCCGAGCAGCAGGACACTGCACGAGCCCCGTGGGTGTCTCGTGCATGAGGTGCATGTCCATTTTAGACACGAATACAATCCCAAATCGTGCTCAATCTTAAACATAATTAATCTACATATTAAGAGCTTCAAAAACATGTAAATAGTTTTGGAAATTACTAAAATAAATTCCTATGTGGCATTTCACCAAACACCTATTCAAAAACACCGATACGTGTCCGATACGGACACGAAATGGACACGAATTCCTACTAGACTTAGGCTACACCTAGGGGAACCCTAAACGAATGCATCTATGGGAAAAAATCAGGAATTTATTAGGGTTTGTAGGGTTTTACCTATTGAGAGTTCAAACTCAATATAAAGAGCCTCGACTTGACGTCTTCTTCGATTTGCTATGGTTCAAACGTCTTCAAACCTTGCTAGCAAGCACCCAAAAGTCTTCTCTACTGTTGGGGATGATGATGTAATTGATTTGACTCAATTTAGGCTCAATTTTGATTAAATGGGAGAAGTTTAGTGAAGAACTAGGTATTAAAAAGAGGCAATGGCTCTTAAGTGTGATACTTATAGGAGGAGGGGCTTGTATGGATGGCCACTAGATGAATTAGGGTTAGGTTTAGATGTAGATGAGAGGCTAGAGCTCTTCCACCCAATTTTAATTCCTCCTATTGGTTCAAGACTTTCTTTTTCACAAATATTCTAAGGGGTAAATATCCTACTTAGGAATATCTAGATATTACTAACCTCGGCACTTATTAGGAATGTTCTAACCATGATTCTAACCTCAAGACTAAATTTGGTTAAGCTTCTAGGTTAGTCTCTAACAATTCAATTAGCACAATATTTAATTAATATAAATTACAATTCCACAAAATTATCAAAATGACCAAAATACCCTTAGGCTAAAAATTGGTAATTTGGAATTCTAATCACATGACTAGGCTCCCATGGTCATGGTTAGTCTCTAGGCTTAGCAATTCTAGGGTTATACTGGTTAACCATCAAAATCACCATTCAACACTTTAAATAGTTTTAAAATTAATTAAAAATCATTAAAAATCATAATATGATTTAAATATTATTATTAAATGATTATAATTATAAAATTTTAAAAATTACCCTCATTTGGAAAACTGGGTGTTACAAATCGGGACACACTTGGGATGTTTGTAGGAGAAGGTTGAAGGTGTGTTTGTTCGGCTGATTTGCTGCTCACCAGATGAAGGATTGCCCCACTGCACCTCTATCTGGCAGAGCACATAGTCAGAGAGAGGGAGCCAGGCCACCTGTGGCGCAGCACCATGTCCCGTACCATCAGAGGGATATACCACAGAAGGGCAGGGCTTTTGCGCTGACGGTCGAGGAGGTCGACGCTACGGGTGACGGGTTAGCTGGTCTGTCTTTTCCTGTTCTTCCTTTCGTCCTTTTCCATCTTGATTGTGTGATTCTATTAGTACCTGTCAGGATATTTTGTGTTGTGCTGGATAGTGGAGTGACCCTATTTGAGACTGTAAAATCATGACCAATAGGACCATAATCATGCATGTTGTTAGATAGAAATTTCTTGACTTTAATTTTTAGGGGTTTGACCTAGAAGAAGTACGGCCAACTTTAAATTTCGAGGACAAAATTTTTCTAAGGAGGGTAGGTTTGTAACCACCATTTTTTTAGAAAAGGAGTATTTTTGATATTTTCCTAATTTTTGTTTTTAGTGTGATTTTATATTATATATTGAGTGGTAAATTAATTTTTAAAATTTAACTTTATATCTTAGGTTAATTAACTAAATAATTAATATAGTGCATGTGTTATATTTTTGAATATGGATAATAGTTAGCCTTTAGATTAGAATAGTGGTTAGTGATCCTAGAGGATCTAAACAAACTTATCATGACCACCCAAGTAGATGATTAGGACTAGCCTAAATAAACTTTAGTTAGTCTCTAGCTAGATTAAAAGAATTAGCTAGAGGGTTGACTAAACAACTAATTAGGAAGGAAGGTTTAATCCCTAACTTGTCATGACTAAAGATAAGGGTGTAGTGGACCTTTTTCCTTGCCCAAAAACCTAAATTAACTCTTCATAACAGCCCACCTTCCTTATAATGCCCCACTTCATCATCTTTCTCCCTCTTTCATCCCAAACCCTAACCCTAATTAGGAGCTTCTTCCCCAATAGCTGCTACCACCAAATGTTTTCCAAATTGACTCAAATTAGTCTCATTCTCTTCCTCTTGGAGAGGAGAAGGCTCTATTGGCAAGCTTAGAAGGATTGGGGAATCGGAGCTTGAAGGACTTTGAATCTTGAATCCATTTTTATTGGGAATCTATCTCTCATTTAGTATGAGCATTCTAACCCTCAAATTTCTATTAAATTAGTCTAGAGGCATTCATTTAGGATCCCTAAGCATATAGGATGCCATTAGAGAGGAGTTGAGACTCTCATCTTCTTGAAGGGTTTTCCCTTTTTATTTTGATCCATATTGGGAGAAATCCAAGAATAGGAATCTAGGGTTTGTAAAATTGATAAATTAGGTCATGCTAGTGACGTGGATCATGTAGGCATGCTTTGGATCAAGTTTGGTTCCATTTGTATGCGTATCACGAGAGTATCAGATACGTACACCAAGTGTTTGACAAAATGACCATAGAGCATTTGATACTCTAATTTCAATTTTAAATTTAGTTTTGGGTTTGATTTGCCATGCTTTATCTATATTATGGTTGTCTAATAAAATAGATTGGATTTGGTAGATTAAACATGGATATGGGGGCTTTAGTATAATAGTGTATTATTCACTGTATGTCATGTTCAGCCTATTTCCAGTACAGTCCTATAATTCCTAATTACTTTCATATGTCAGATTCAATACTCATAGTATAGACAGCCTTAGTCTAGTATCAGTCCACACTGTGTTGTTGCAATCCAAAGTTAAACTCATGTACATTCCACACTTTGAGTAGCAGTTCAATTGCTTATATATTTATCCATCCTTCACTGTATTCAGTCTTAATTTTTGACTGTGCAGTCCAGATTACTCCATTGCATCAATCCATAGGATGTTGCTCACTCTTCTATGCATATATTTTGTACTTTCTAACTTAATGTCCAGAACTTACCTTAGTTCTGTACTGCACACCATTTCATGTTTAGTCCATCTTACATATTAAGGTTTTGTCCAAACATTTGGTACTGAAATATCATCTTCCTTAACAAAATAGTCCACCTGGGTTGGCAAGTAACAGTCAATTTTGAGTATCAGTCTTCATATGTATTGTTCAATCCAGTTCTCTGAACAATTGTTCAGTCCACATGAGGCCAGTCCCTTACCTTAGCTTTAGCCTATTTTATATGTCTTGGTCAGTCCTTTATTCTTCGTATCGAGTTTAGTCTTGTATCTTTATTCATTTATCAACCCCATACTATTCAGACCCCTGCTCCTTAAGTGATCAGTCTTCAATTGGACTTAGTAGTTGTCAATGCGTAGCAATTCATACCCTGCATTTGCCTATATTGATTCAGTCCACTACAATAGTAGTATAGGCTATTGCTTATTATCTACTCCACCACTGATAACATGTCCAATCCATGATTTGTATTATTCTAGTTCACTCCTATATTTGAATGTTCAGTCCTAGTGTATCTCCTCTTAGCCAATGATCAGTATCCTATCTTAGCATCAATCCACATCTCATAATTTGTTCAATCCCTATATCACTATTTGTCTCAGTCCCTGTTTATCTAATGTTCAGTATACTTACATATCAATATGTTAGTTTAGTCGAGCCCCATGTATCCTATTATGTTCATCTTTCATATGCTTAACCTCTTATATAGGTTCATATCCACTGATTAGTAGTAATGCAATTACCTACTACTTCAGTCCATTTTGGTTGTAACAGTCCTCTTGTATCATTATATTACCTACCTTATGTTAATTTGTTCAGTCTACTTTATGAAATGTTCAGTCCTTGTGTAATTCAAATAGGTTGCCTGCATTTGATCAGTCTTCATATTCATTTCTGTTCAGTCATTATCATACATATGTTGATTTACTTTTCCTTTAGCAGTGAAGGTTTGTGGAGTAAGGGAATATATACCGTCCCTAGTTGGACTTGATAGCAGTCTTATTTAGACTTGAAATTTCAGTCCTTAGATAATTGCTCAGTCCCCTGCTTACTAGATGTCCAATCTTTCCTTTATTTGTATCATTTAATGTTAAGCTCCATGTGTTTAAACATTCAGTTCATGTGGAGGACAGTGAGGTTATGCCCTTCTTAATGCTATTTATCTTCAGTCCCAGTCCCATCTTTTGTCCAGTCCAGATATCCATATGTTCAGTTATTTGAAGTTTGGCAGTCCATGCCTTGTCCTAATGAAATCTATCAGTCCTCTTTAGATTAATCCAACCCTTTAATTTGTCAGTCCAGGTTATATGAGTTCATTTTACATGCCATAGCCCAGTCCCAAATCCTATTTAGCAATTGTCCCTTGAACTAATGGTTCAACCCTTCATTGTAGCGATCAATTTCCTTTACTTTTTTGTCAGTTCACCTGAGCTTCATAGTCCAGTCCCTTGGTGATGTGTATGGCAGTGATTTTTTATGTTTTGTTTATCTTCCATATTTGAGTTCAGACCTTGTAAGGGTTAGCCAAATATATATACCATTCATACATGTATACATATAAGGTTAGTAGTAGATAAGGAGTTTTAGGCATGAATACTATGGTTATATACATGGGTTATCCTAAGAACTAGATATTAAATGTGGTAATGTGGTTGATACCACATTAGCCCAACACCAAGTAGTCTACTAGCCAGAAATCCTAGATTAGACGAAATGAGACTAGGTTGACCCAGAGTTGACCAATTGACCTAGTTTGACAAATGTTGACCCAGTTTGACTTCATTGACCTAGAAATGACCTAGCAGCATATAAATATCACATTTAAATCAATTGTTTAATTTAGAACACTCTATAACCTATAATTTTCATAATAAGACTCTGTGACTCTTGTTCGGATACCGATACACATCCGTTGCTCAAGATATTAGACGAGTACATTCTCTGATAGTTTTTATTTATTTGATGATCATTATTATTCTGCTACTAGTATAATATTATTTGATTCTCTGGCATAACATAGATTTGTATTTCTGAATCCATTGCATGCGACACACATATTATACTTATCTGGACTCTATATCTGGAATTACCTACTAGAAACACATACGGGCATCTTGTACTTTCTGTCGGGATATGGATTCACTGGTACTTGTCGGGCAAAAAAATACTCGAGTAGATATGTAAACGTTCTCAATCATATTGGAACCATCCCTACTGGAAAGATAGTCGTCGCCGCTAGGCTAAGCATACGACGTGTCGTATTCACTACTGGTCTAATCTGGAATGATAGTCGTCGCACGTTTGCCAAGCGTGTGATGTGCCATATTTACCCCCTAGCCATTTACATGTCGAAAGCGGTATTTCAAAACACACTGGTTTAGTGTCTTGTACTTGATTCATACTGGACTCACATTGTACTGTCTGGACTCACATCACATTATTCTAGTTTGTATATCTCTATTTACAGTCTCCATTGCCATGCCCTTCTGATTCACTGTATTTACTTTCTTTGTGCTTTAGTTAACTGCTATCCTATTTCATTTTCTGTCTCATTTTTTTATATTCATCAAGTATTACTTTCTATAACTATTTTATAGTCTTTGTCATTTATTTGGAACTGCTAGAGGAGATGTACTCGTTCTATCCTGACTGAATATATTTTTTAGATGATTGCTCAGGGGATTTGTGTCCCACTTACTACGGATCCTAGGAAGGGATAGCCACCATGGGTCCTGATTCCCAGAAATAAGTACCAAGGGATTGGTGACTAGCTTGACTTGTGTTAGATTCACAGTTAGAACTTTTGGCATGTAATATAATGGAGATTTTGTTATTTAAATTTGAGACTTGGATTTTGATTTTTTATTAGTTGTTGTTGTTGTTGAGATTTTGTAGTATTTAGACCTTTGATATCTTATCATGCTTTAGATTATGGTTGAGTATTCAATGTTATCTTTATACTTGTCCTCCATTCGGAGTTGAAAATCTATGACAAGTACATTATATCATTGTGTGAGATTGTTAATTAGCGACCTAGACAGCGTTCTACCGCCGATAATGCGACGTAGGCTGGGCACTGTTACGCACTCGTGCCCCTATACTGGGTATGGGTCGTAATAATTATGATATATCCAATTTGGATGGTAGCATTAGTTATACGTCTCGAAGTTCGTTGCAGAGGAAGATCGTCAGGCTATGTATATCATTGATGATATTGAGGTGTATCAAACATCGATGTACGATAACTCGGGGGTACTCTGATTCAAGGAATGACGATCGTGTATGTTATTATTCAAATGGATTCTATACTTCGAATTTGATAGTGATGAATGATTGGAAGACTTAATAAGATAGACTCAAGGTTTGTATGAATGAATAGTACTCAGACTATACGAAAAGAAAATGTTGACTGAATTGATGATAAATGAAATAAGGATTGATATATTACTTGCAATGGAAATGAATGTCACTTGATAGTTTTATTTATAACCACAACGTTGACATTCTTATCTTGTAAGAGTGCAATTCCAGTCTCGCATATGCATCACGCCAAATTTGGGCAATCATTCTGTAGGAGCGTTAATATGGTGATTCATGTCCAGCGAAAATGATCGAATTTGTGGGAGATTAGGGCGTGGCAATTGGATTGTTTTGACTTGTGGTTTAAAGCAAAAGTGAATTCGAAGATTGTTTGGACTTGCGATTGATGATAAAGTAAGTTTGAGGATTGAGTAGATCTAATGTGCGTAAATGAATTAGTCTAGACTCAAAGCAAGAGTTACGCTCCGATGAGAACAATTATCCTGTGGGAGCGATGGCATGGTAATTTCATGTCCGGTATGGATAGTAGAACTTACGGGAGATTGGGATGTGACGTATTGCTATGCTAGACGACCTCGTAAACGAATACGTGTATTGTGTTGAACGACTTAAGAATATGGTATGAGAATTATGGTTTAGTAAAAAATCGTGTCGTGGTGTACTTGAGTTGGATAGGTGGATTATATCAAAAAAGTTTGCATAAATAGACTACACAAAGTGCTAGTTTGGACGTACGATATAGATATATCGTAAAATTGGTTGAGCATGTGAACTTACCGTAGGATGGCTTTGCTGAACGACTCGGACCCCTTGGACTAAGTGTTGCAAGTACGAATAGGAGAACAAATACTCGAAGTTTAGAAATCGGAGTGATGCAAACTTGGGTAGAAAGCTAGGTATTATCAACTTTGGCTTGACCTTAGGATGGGCGTCAGTGTTGATATTATTGTTTGGGAACGAATTCCAATACTGACGATTGACTTAGCCTAAAAAGATAGCATAGCGGTTAGACAGACGTCCTTGCGCTGAGAGAATGAAATTGTGCAAGCGACCTAGTGAGAGTTTCCGAAGTATTCTTGAAAAGTCTTGAGGATCGATAGGATTGGATATTGGTGTTGGTGGATAGAACAATTCAATTATATGGAAACTCCACTCACGAGGTTTGGCTGAAATGTATATATTTCAGAGACGCCTCAATATGTACACGATCTGACTCGAATGAAAACGGTAGATTCCCTATCACGAGGCTTGGTTGATATACATGTATTTTGGAGACACCTAAAATATGTGTACAATTCAACTAAGTGATATGTTGAATACAAGTAAGACTGAGGGAACAGAACGGTATCGAGGATTTTGAGATCGTGAGTTTCAAAACAAAATATTGATGGTAGTGCAATGGTTGTATTTGAAATAAACTTGAATTTTAAATGGAGGCATTGATGTAAGTCAGAATTCGAAGATTCGTTAAGATGACTGTGTACTCAATAAGTTTCAAGGATGAAACTTTTTCTGAGTGGTGTATAATGTAATGGCCCATCTCGTTCAGTACAATCGGAGGAATCAAAACGCCAACGGCGTTGGACTTAGCTATGCAACGGCCTGCTCGAAGTCCTGCTCGGTCGAGGCAACTCCTAGCTCAGGTGGGTAGCTTCGGTAAACTGGCCTCAGTTCAGCCTTCACACTAAAAAATGAAAGTTTTCAACTGCACAAGTAGGCTTGATAATAAAAGAGCCGAATCCACGTAACTGAGGGAATAATCCCAACTTGGGTCAGATTGAGTTAGAATATAAAAAGGTTCCACGGTCGGCTTAGAAGTATTGCACGATGTACTTTCAAAATGACACTCAGTCCTTCGTCCCATGGCTTGGGAGAAGAAAAGTTGGTATATGTTGTCATAAGGCTATGAACTTAACATAGTCATAGGCGTCACACAAAATAAATGTGCGATAAAGCATGCACTGTCCCACTATCGAATGCTTGATATAGCAAAATTGTCGCCCAAGTCTCATTACACGCTTTCACGGTGCAAGGCTTGGCATAACCTTTGCTCGTCCCACGAGTTAAGTTTTGGCACGATTTATGCGATTGTTCAAGTTGAACACGTGCATGACCCCACGGTATCAAGGCCATCGTATAGAGTATGACACAGTTTATGGGCACGTCAAAGGAACACGAGTTGTTCAAATTGAGCATAAGGGCTGTCAAAATAGTCGTTCCTAAGTTAAGTTAGATAAAAGAGTATGGTAACACTGAAATTCAAAATGATATGGTAATACTAAAAAATATGTCGGGACTATAGGTCAGTCGTCGAGGAAAAAGATGTCGGGACTGTAGATAAGTCGCCGAGGCAATCCTTGGTTTGGGTTCTACAATGTAGTATGAAAAGTAAAAAAAGTGAAAGCAGAGGAAGTAAGTTGTGACGGTAAGGCCATACATTTACTCTGAGTCTAGAAGTTATCGGAGGTGCGTGGTCATGGACAACTTGTGCACAAGGTTTCGCGCCCTCGATTCGGTAGCCTGGGGCCACATGACCATATCGACCTAGGAGGAAAGCAAGGTAGTTAGGCAAGAACATGCCGGGGTGATTCGAGCACTTCGGCAGGGCTAGCTACCCTTGGTTGTAAGTGTCTCGTCTGAACCACCTATATATCTAAGATGGCTTGAATTACCAGTGACCTTTCATATAGATAAGTTGGTGTGCTGAGCGGCAATCCGTATGTACGACGTCGGTCGAATCAAGAAAGTGTAAATATGGCACGAATTGAGTCAAAAAGGTATACACGATTGTAACACCATTATGGAGCCTAAGATTTGGCTATGTAAAGACACGTGCTTCGGTATGAGATATGACGTCGAGTATTGAGTCATCCACTCAGAGTTGTATGAGTTAGGATTTGAGCCGTTTAGAGCTAAGTCAAGAAGGGCCTTAAGGCAAGTTTGGTTAAAGTCATATTGAGTTGTGAGGCACAGCCTCGATATTGAAGCACAAACAAAGTTTATGGCATGGTCATGTTGTTACATCTCAATGTATGGGCTGAAAGGCAAGCACGAGTTGACATGTTGATGTTGTTGGCACAAGAATGGTCTAGAGACACAAGATAAGCAAGTTATCGGTACAATGGAACGGTGATGGTCTAGAGACACAAATAGGCCAAGAGTCTATGTCTGAAAGTAGATCGTAAGGCAAGAATAGAAAGACAATCATAAAGGAATAATATTGCACAAAGGCAATGAATATGTTGGTTTTGTATGGGTGGACGAGGAGCTCACACCACCAGTACGGTTGTATACTGACACCTACACAGTTTTTATGTACATAAACAAGTAGAAGAACGTTTGGCGGAGCTCGCTTGGATACGTCGAGGCACGAAGTTCCTTGGCGTTTTGAGGCATACGACCGCACAGAGTTAAAACTTATACAGGACATAATGTATGGACATCACCTATCTGATGCATTCGCTGGCTCGTCAAATTGTATTGAGAGATGAGAGAGAGCTGAGTGATTGTAATCAGAGAGAAAAGTGAGCCTGAGTGATTGTATCTTAGTTTCGTGCCTTTGTAATTTTATTTCAATATCAATAAAAGACTAGATTTTTTGTATACTCATGTTGCCTTCATTATTCAACTTCTCTGCTTGGGTCCTCTGTGCGACGACCCCATCACAAGCTGTTGTATTCGGCTATTATGGAACCTGCCTTACGTGAGCGCAACCTAGGCTCATGCGGCATCATGCCTTAGTGAGGACGGTCGCTTGTCTGGAAGCAGGGCATGACAGTTCTAGCTAAAGGATCTGATCGAGCATCTCGTGAATACGATTCGTAAAGTCACATGGGAGGGAAGAACATACATCGTGAGCTTGGGCTACTTTCCCATAGAGTATGTTGTTGCCTCATTACCTGAGCATCGGGGTTTTCATAGTTTGCCACAACTTTCTTACCAGGACTGTAGGGTATTTCATAGTTTGCTTGAGTGCCTATCACGTCTCCGGGGTACACAATGATAGCCCCCGTATTCAAATGATCTTCACAAATTATATTTTATATTAGTTGGTCATGTTAGATTCACCCACTTTATTAGTCTAAATATACTTTATTTATTTATTCATTACTGTCGTACACTTGGCCTATATATTATGTACCTTATTGTATCCCTCTAAGGACCTGGTTTCCTTTCAGGTTGGCTGAGTAGATTTTGTTGAGTGCCTTGATAGATTATTGTTGGTATTCATTTCATTAAAGATATTCATTCTTTCAGAGTTATATGTTTCATTTACTATTATTTGTATCTGCTTAGTAGTATAGTATTTATAGACTTATATTATTCTTTTCGAGTCTATTCGGGCAAGTATGATTATTGGGCTGCAGACTAGTATTCATACTTTCCTTTCTTATGTTTTTTTACTTGGATTGAGATATAGAGTTAATATAGTGATAGTTACACCATTTTGAATAGCTTCTACATATTTTAGTCGGACTAGAGTCTGGTTGAGTATGTAGCTGGCTAATGCCACGTGGCTCGGTCCCGTATATTTTATGACTGGGGCGTGACATGGTTTTTGTGGTGGCCCATGCTGGTCGAGATAAACTGTCTCGATTATGTCACAGTACCGAACGAGCCTGCAGTAGGATACAATATTAGGATCTCAATCCACTGCTACTATTGGAAATTTTTTTGTCTTCTACTCTCGTCTTTGAATTTTGCATTTGTGTTATAGATTCCTTGAATTCCTATTTATGGACTCTCGTCCTTCCCTATCTCGGAAGGACAAGCTTTTGTGATTGATCAACCATTTGATTATATCTTATTATAGGTTGTGATTAGGGCAGTTATGATACTCTGTAGGTGATTACTTAAGGTATAAGGGGTGGATAGACGCCTTTACTAGGTAGACCGATAGGGTACGAATGATATTTCTATCAAGTTTTTAGCTTCTATAGGAAAATCCCTTGATTAAAGGAGAGACCCCTTGACTAGGACATATGGAATTGAATTAGAGGTTTACATATTTATAGATATGGTAGAAGAAATTCCAGTAATTATTGAGATAGATACAAATACGATTAGAAAATTGCATATATTGACTTGGGACTAGACAAATATCAAAATAGTGCTATCTTTACAGCAGAATTACCAAATGATATGACTTGAGGAAAGGATAATTCAACGAGTTGTGAATTGGTGATATGACTTCAGCATATAAATTATCTAGAAGGTTTTACTTGGAGGATATAGGAACATATGCTTGGCAGGACTAGGTGATTAGCTAAGGTGTGTCAGCCTGTATAGACACTCCAGCAAGATAGTTGTAGAATAGAGTATAGTACAAGGCATAGCCCTAACAGAAGGCAAGAGGGTCAAAAGACTAAACTATGCTACCATTGTCTAAGCTAGACCGAGATTACGATGATTCCCTGATCATAAATGTTATGGTAAATGAGAATACAACTTGAAGGAAGACACAGTTGATTTCTGGATTAAACGGTGCCAACCTGGCGAACGATAGCAAATAGAGCCCAAGGAACCCCATTAGATATAAAATTATGAAGCATAATGATCATGACTAGATATAAACCCTTAGAGTTATATTGAATTGAAATTTGAGAAATTTTTATGTAGAGGATATAAAAATCAAGAATATGATAGAATAGAAAAAGAAATTTTCTTAGGTAAGCTGTCATAGGAAGATTAGGTATCATGAAGAAATGTGAACTAGGGATAGGTAAGTCTGAGATAGACTAGTCAACCGCATCCATATTGGTTGATTCAACCTTCAAGCGATAAGTTAGAAAATAGGGACTAAAAGATTGACCAATAGGGTTAGATTACGATAGAGGTATCATAAATAAGTATTATGGTTAGTCATTCTTGTAAGAAATGAGTAGTTTGCTTATGGTTAGAAAGGGTAGAACACTGGTTATGTTGCTAAGATATTTGACCTAAGGCTTGTAGGGATAGAGTATAGAGTTTCAGAGTTGATCAAATTTAAGGATTGATATGCTTCCCTATCTTCGATGAATAGTCATAGCCAAGGATCTGAGAGTAGAGTTAGAAAAATCATACCTTAAGAGATAGACTAGTAAATCCCTCATCGATGCAAGTTAGCTAAGAATCCAGGAGGAATTATAACTGGAATAGCTGTGTTTGGTTCAAGGGTACTTAGTAGATATATAAAGAAATGAAGGAATTATAGGAGCAATACTATGTTTATGTCGAAATATTAAAGAGGAACAAGGTTGGAATTGCAGGAAGGTGTAGAAGCATGGAAAAAATATGAATAAGTGCTTATACAGCCAGGAAATCAGCCCCATGCGGCTCATAGCTAAAGGAGCCTTCATGCAGCTCAACAAGGCTCGAGAGCTTCATGCGGCTCAAGAAAGATGAAGGGGAAGCCATGTGGTCTCATACAGTGGGCCATAAATGCTCTGAGTAGATGGCTCATTAATTACCCTAACACAGTGGAAGCTCTGACAATGACGGATTGACAGCTCTGACATAAAGTAGAAATGATGACCCTCGACGTGCTCCTAGGGAGACGAGGAAACTCTTTACAGCTGGCGCGACCCATTTCCAAAAAACTCTTTATGCGGCTCAGTTGTAAGGACGTCTATGCGTCTCAACTACAAGGGTCTCCATGCGGGTCAGTTGCAAGGGTCTTCATGCGGCTCAGTTGCAAGGGCCTCCATGCGACCCAAATTAAAAGTCGTCCATGCGGTTCAGAGTGAAGGACGTCCGTGCGGCTCAAATTAAAAGACGTCCATGCGGTTCAGAGTAAAGGACTCCCATGCGGTTCGGTTAAAGGCCATACCCATGCGGCTCAACTATGACAGTCTTCCATGCGGCTCGTAATAGTTGGGACGTGGCAGGAATTAATTAAATCCCAAAAATTTAGATTTGTGGCAATCAACATAATAGGCAGTTGGGACACGTGGCAAGAGATTGACCAAGATTTATTCACTTGGATTTGCTGATATCAACAAATCATCCCCATGCAGATTTCTTGCAATCAATATTAATTGCCCATGCAGATTTGGTGCAATCAACATTAACTACCCAGATTTGTTACAATCAATATTGACGTCCCAGATTAAATTCCAGAAAACAATATCAAGGCAAATCGTAACCAAACCCTAACCGCCTACTTTTAAAAGAGCAATTATTGCAAACCCTACTTATCACACTACACTCCTATAAATAGCAAGGTGTCATTCCCTTGCACAGAGAGGACAGAGGAGCGCAGAGAGAGAGAAGAGCAGACAGAGAAACACAGAGGCACGCACAAAGAAAGCGGCGGCGCACAGAAGAGTCTCCCCACGCATCCCGAGAGCATTTCTTCATCAGAGCCAAGGATACGTCCGATCGTCCAAGGAGTAAGGCAGAGTTGCCGTCACACTCCCGAGCCTCTACCGTCACCCCCCAGAATCGAAAATAAACAATTCTACTTAGATTGTTGTAACAAGGTTTTCGTCCTTAGGCTTTTTTTGTACGAGCGAGTTTGTATTGTGAGTCTAAGTTCAGTCCTCCCATAAAATTGTTCTGTACTTTTACAATCAACGGCAAACACGATGGCGACTCTGCTGGGGTCTAACTTTTCTACGGCTGAGGAGTTGGTGATGCAATCGGACGCAGCCAAACTTGGCTCCACTCAACAGATGCTGGTCACCCGGTTCGACCAGTAGGCGTTTGAAGAAATGTTCTCCGACGGGAGCGCTGGCCCGGTCCAGCGGCGAGCCCGCACGAAGAAGGCCCGTAGGGAGTGGAGGCCCAAATTATTTAATCCTCCCCAAACTCTGGAAGAAATGCTCCCTGCTACTCAAAATGGCGGGGAAGACTCTCATGCGGCCCCACTTCAGGACATAGAGGACTCTGCTGTTCCCAAGTCCAGCAGAGGAAAACACTACGATGCTGGACTTGCAGGGGCAAAGAGGGACTCTGTACGGTCTAAGAAAAAGCCGCATAAGGACGCCTGCCACATTACTACCAAAATTTATCGTTTTAGCGACGGCCCCATCCGTCGCTAAACCGCTGGTAATTACTATTAGCGATCGATAACCGACAGATTTTGGCCTTCGTCGGCAATCAGCTCGTCGCTAATAACGGTCCGTCGCTAAGTTGTCGCCACATGACAGAATAGCGACGGATTGTCGACGTCACAATACGAAGCATTAGCGACGCATTTCCGACGGACTGTCGTCCATTTCAACTATCAAGTACTGAACTGTGTAGACAATAGCGACGTAAAATTCTGTCGGTAACCCGTCGTAACAGCGTATCAGAGCGTATCATTCCGTCGCTAATCCGTCGGTAACGAACGACGGATTAGCGACGGCGTGCTGACGGACTATCCGTCGATCAGGTTCTGGAAATGCTTAGCATTTCCAGCACCATGGCGACGGAAGAGTAGTCGCTAATCCGTCGCTACCACGTCGCTACAGCGACGGATTACTGACTGATTATCCATCGCCATGGTTCTGGAAATGTCATATATTTTCAGAACCATGTCGACGGATTGTCCGTCGCTAAGCAGTCGCTAGAGTGAGCGACTGCTTAGCGGCTGATTATCAGTCGCCCTGGCGATGGATAGGCCGTCGCTATTCCGTCGAAGTTTATACCACCAGAACCTTGCCGACGGATAATCCGTCGATCATCCGTCGCTACATGGAAACACTTTAAAAACTCCAGATAGCGACGACTAATCCGTCGACAAACCGTCGACAACTGGGATTATCCATCGCTAAACGGTCACTAGTCCGTCGCTAACTGAGTTTTTGGGAAAAAAATTACAGCACTTTCCCTGTTCACAAATATATGCATAAACCAAACCAATATATAATGCACACCAATTATCAATCAATCACATAGACCAAATATATAATGCACACCAATTATCCAAGAATCATATAGACCAAATATGCACATACGAATTTAATGCACACCAATTATCCAAGAATCACAGACGAAACCAAATTAATAGAAAATAAATATCAATTATCCTAAAGAGTAACATAATATCCGGTGCTATAAGCCGATTATAGCACAATTAGTTCAAAGCTCTCACAAATAATCCAAATTTTCTTAATACAATATTTTAAGAAGGAGGAGGTCGATTGTCCGGTGGTGGTAATCCCATATGCGACCGACGAATATACTCCTCCATAAGGTACGGAGGCAAGCCGTCGTAGACACTGCTCGAAAGTCGGCATAGCTGCTCTGCGGACATGAGATCCAGGAGTGACGTCACAGTCGTAGGCGGTACCACAGGGGCATCAGGGTTGAAAGAAAGATGGCCCACGGAAGACGGACCGACACCTGCAGTCGACGGACCAGTAGAAGATGGACGAGCACCATCAGCAGACGTACCGGCAGCAGCAGACGGACCGGCAGCAGCAGACGCAGACAGAAAGTACGTGGCAAATTGCTCCCGCAAGGACGACACCGCCTTGTGCAGCTGCGTAAGCTGCGACCTAACATCATCGTCTGCCCGGGCCACGGGAGGAGGCGGTGTCGGTGGAAATCTCTGCGTCGCCATATGTAATGGCCCTAGGGAGCCGACTCCGTACAGGAACCCTTTCTTAAAGTCGTCGACGGTATCTACGAACAAGTCGTTCCGAGCGGCCAAAGAAGAGGGCGTCCGGAAGGGCGTCGTTTCACCGACATCCTCAATGTCAGTTAACTGAGCCCGACTAAGGGCCTCACGATACGCAGCCTATCAAATGAATGTGTTTATATTATAAGATTTACCTAAGTTGTAATCTAAATTCTATGTTTCACTAAGTTAAGTGTGAATCCTAAGTTTACCAAAGTTATAGTCCGAATACTTTTAATTCTAACGTTAATCTCATAAACATAAGTACTTACATCAGTCTCCTTGGCCCTCTCGTCGACGAAGCTCCCGTCCTTCCATCTTTTGTGCGTATGCTGGAATACGTCGTGCATGGTGACCGATTCTGGCGCCCTTCCCTCCTTCACCGCCCGTTGGACCTGTATACAAAATTTTCGTAGAAACTAATTAACTCCTTTAATTAATAATACCTAATTCGATAGTGAAATAAATTTACGGTTACTCACCAGATCTGCAAGTGTCGCTGCGTGGGACATTGATCCCCCCGTATGAAGGCCCACGGCAGATCGGTTCACCTTTGCCTTCTCCGATTTCTCCTTGTACGCAGGGGTATCCATCATGCCTAAGAGGTCCTCATAATACTCCTGCCGGATCCAATTCGGCCTCGTATGCCCCATTTTTAGGTCATGAATCATATCCCATATCTTCTTCGAGCAAGCGCTTCTGTAGGTCCTGCGGATCCCCTCATCGCGATGGGGGGGCCACCAGTACGTTGTCTAACACAGAAAATCAATTATCACGTAATTTAAAAAATAGTTGATTAAAGAATCACATAGACTTAACCAAAAGATATAGATATATACCCTCAACTCGTCGAGCCAGGCGTACTGCACGTTTGGGGGCACCGACGAAAAGTTGAGGTAGGGACCGTGGAAGTTAGCCCTGATAATTTCTCTAAGGGCCCTGCCAATATTAAACAAAAAAAACCTACAAAGAAGAAACGACTGGATTATTAACTTGAATAAATGAAAGAAATTTAATAAATTTACTTACGAGGTCCCCGCGGGCCATAGCTCTCGTCGAAACTCGCCTCTCGGACTCTCTGGTGCCGTCAGAGGATCCGCGGGTCCACATATGTACTCTCCAGTAACCGGATGGAACCGAATATAGGGACACTCCGGGGCCCACTGTGCAGTAACTGGGGCATCCCCTGGTGGATCCGCTGCTGGTGGTTCCGATAGCAGATCGGATCCGCTAGCAGATCCGGACTCATGCCTCGATGAAGTGGTCGATCGAGGGCGGGATGCGTCTGTGCCCGGGGTACTCTCCGGGTCGGGCTCGCTCGATGGGGTCACATCTCGAGAACTTTGAATGCGACCACGACCACCAGCACCAGTACGACCACGACCACGACCCGTACCACCACCACCACCACCAGCACCACGACCAGCACCACGACCACGGCCAGCCATCATGACCTGTAAATAGAACACATAAACATAATTAACAATATAAAAGTGTAAATGGACATAAAAAACTAAACTAAAATATACATACCACCAGTAGGGAGACGAGTGCCGCCGCGACAAAAACGACTAGGAGTGCCATCTGCAATAAGTAAATAATCGAATGAAAAAAACATGAATTCACGTAGTTTCTTTTATGAGGTCAAACTTAATTCACGTAATTGGAAGTGTTTTTAATATACAACAATATTTAACCTAATCATCGTCTTCGTTCTCATCCTCGGCCTCGTCTTCATCATCATCCTCCTCATCTTCATCCTCATCCTTATCTTCATCGTCGATTTCATCTGTATCCTCATCTCCATCAAATTCTTCTTCTTCTTCTTCTTCTTCTTCTTCTTCTTCTTCTTCTTCTTTTTCTTCTTCTTCTTCTTCTTTGTCTTCTTCTTCTTCTTCTTCTTCTTCTTCTTCTTCTTCTTCTTCTTCTTCTGCCTCAAAATTTGGGACAAGATGCCTCTTTCTCCCCTGGTTGACAGCTAAGTCTTGTGTATCAACCTCTTTCTCCCTTCTATTTTCCTCAACAATATCTTCAACATCTATTGTATCTGAGTGTTGTCCCAAGTATTGGGACTTTTCGATCTGGTCCTCTTGGCATGCTGGGTCTCCAACGATGAATGTATTTTTGATTTAATCTTGCATACTACCCACCAGTCAAATCGATCTCTACGATGCCTTGGGTAGCTTGTATAGTAAACTTGAACAGCCTGATTTGCTATCGCAAATGTATCGGACCCTCTATACCTCCTGCGATGATTTATATCGACGAATCCAAATTGTTTATCGATTCTCCAACCGATATTTGGTGTCGTATCGAACCACTCACATTTGAACGTCACAATATGTATATCATATGGGCCAGTATATTGTAAATTTACAATATCCCGAAGCACTCCATAATAGTCAAAGTCCGGCTCGTCGTCATAGACGGTGCCTCTTATGCAAATACCAAAATCCTTGGTATTGATGTCGTCATTGATAAATTCGACATTTATAGCATTCTGAGTTGACTTAAACCTGAAGCCATTAACGACATAGCCTGGCCAAGTCTTTATTTGCTTCTTCGGTCCCAGTGCCAGATAACGAACACTCTCATGAGTGAGTGTTGTTTCAGGCAATAAAACCTATAAATAAATATTTATAATTTAAATGTTTCAGATTATATATTAATAATCTCAATTATAATCACAGTTACTTACGTATTTGCGAAACCATGACGGAAATGTACAATCAATCTCTCTTTGAAGTCCCTCATCGTTAATATCGGGTCTCCTCATTTTGTCTTCATCTCTAAATACACTATTAGAGAAAATAAGAATATATAAGTGTAGTCACTTACTTCATCAAATTCGAGATTATAACGAGTGCAAGTGTACTGACTTACTTCTCCAAATCTCTCACTTCTTGTATGTCATAGTTTAACAAGACATATCGGTGAGCGGCATCATACTCGTCGTCTGTCAACCACCGTCTTTTACTAGCCCCAACTGGCTTGTCCCTTACATTGAATCTTCCTCCATCCTCAACGTCCTCGTCATTCCGTTGAGGTCTATTTCGATTTGTTTTAACATGAGTATCGAAATAAATGGAGCAGAAGTTTGACACCTCTTCGATAAGATATGCTTCGCATATCGAAGCCTCTATATGAGCTTTGTTGCCAACTTTCTTCTTTAGATGGTGTAGGTATCTAGAGAGACAAATTATCTTGAAAATTAAGAAAGAATTTTAAAACCCACTGAAATTCAGCTTAAATTATATCGATATTTATGTACCTTTCAAATGGGTACATCTATCGATAATGAACACATGTACCGACACGGGCTTCGTATGCTAGATGAATCGGTAGATGCTCCATGCTGTCGAAGAAGCCAGGAGGAAATATTTTCTCCAACATGCAAATTATTAAGATAATCTTCTCCTCAAGTTCAACCATGTGTTGCACAGTCAACTTAGTTGAACAAATCTCCGTCGCTACGTAGTCGAAGATATGTCCCGCCAATTCTCTATACAATTCCCGCCAAATAATCGACTACGTAGCGACGACTGGGGATCCGTCGCTATAACACCGACAGTCTAGCGACGGATGTGCGACCTTTCCTCCTCCTAAAATTAAAATAAAAATGGCAAAGGCGTGTAGTCGGTAATCAGTCGCTGAGCGGCCACGAAACCGTCGCTAACATCGACGAAAAAAATTTGTCGCTAAATATCCGTCGCTAATTGAGTGTATTTTGGTAGTGCATGAAAACTCATGCGGCCACAGAAGCCAGCCGCATGCAGAAGGCTCATGCGGCCAGAACTTCCTGCCGCATGAAGGAGGCTCATACGGCCACGACTGCCAGCCGCATGAAGACTGCTTATGCGGCTACCGCTCCTAGCCGCATACAGAAGGGTCATGCGGCCACACATGCCAGCCGTATGCAGACAGCCTGCACGTCCACCAAACCCAGCCGTATACCATCTGCTCAATGCAGCTCACGGTCAGTCTTTGACCGCCTCTCATATGGTCCTGACCTTAGACACTCTCAGGAGGTTGTACCAAACTCTGTGACGCACCACTTGGACTCTTCCTATTATGCATTCTCGGGTACTAAAGGAAAGAAGTCTAGGACACCGCAGGCTCGTCGAGCTCAGTCAGCTGTCCCAACTTCTGACTATCAGGGCGTCCCGCTGACTATTACGCTGGCCCCTGATGGAAAGTTGTATAAAACTAGCCGTGTCCAGCCCCCGGCGGCCAATAAACGTGATAGTTATCAAGAATCTCCCAACAACAATCAGGGGCGAATACTCTTACTACCCCCACATCAGGGAGAAGGCAGGATGCCAACACACTCATGTGCTCAGGACTCCCGGGCCCACAAAATGAGTGACTTGCGCAACATGATTCTTCACAAACACAAGGAATGAAATAAAAACTTGGTGTGCAGGGAGTCCTTTCATGGACATCACTGCACTCAAGTTATTGTCAACGGCTGCTGTAGCAAGGCGGCCACACAAGAGGACCGGCAATCCGTCTTCCGACGACTGCAACACCCAAGCTTAGAAGACGAGGCACTTCTCGTCGCCTCCTGCAATTTTGCTCAGAAGATCCCTGGCAGCGGGAGAGAGAAGAAAACAAACGTCTCTAGCCCGAAAATCTCAACCAAGAAACTCTCTTCTAAGTGGTTGTCCACGACCGTTACGGAAGGAGTTTTCCAAGGTACTCGCTCAAAGACAAAATCTGCCACACTTGGAGATTCGTCGTCCATATGTCTAGGAGGTGCCAGAGGCGGGGGTAGCACTCCTTCGAACATCCATGACAATCAGTTGTTCCAAGAAGATAATCCAAGGAAAACAGTTACCTCAACAGATGCAGCATGTTCCGACATCCCCGAGGACGTCCACAACTCTCAAGATGAGGTAAGCTCTGAAGCTGGAGGTACCACTCCTTCTGAGTCTGAACCAGAGGAGAACATTCCCACATTCCCTGATGACTTCTCTGTACAAGGGTATGACTCAGAGGGCACGTCCTCTACCGTTCCTTCCATCTCTCCTCATGAGAGGACGGTGTTCATAATAGACAGCAACCAAGACAGTCCCAATGCATCACCTGACGCCGACAAGCACCGCCATTAGTGGTTTCAATGCAGACAGAAGCTATTCGATCGGAAAGATTCGTCTGAAATACCAAATCGGCGATCTTCAATCAAAAGTGACCTGTTATGTCATAGATGCGGATACTTCCTACAATATTCTCCTGGGACATGCTTGGATACATGATTACATAAACGTGCCTTCCACACTGCACCAGTGCTTCAAGTACGTTGATAAGCACGGCTTTGTGAGGACAGAATTTGCTGACATTGATCCCTTTAAAGGAGTCGAATCCTACTACTCCGACTCATGCTTGTACGAGAAGTCGAAAAGGCACCTTGTCGAAGAAGATACTCAAGTTCCAACTGAGACGGCAACTGGATCGGAAGAACCTCTGACGATCCACCTCCAAGCTCGCAAACCTGGCAGAACTGCACCACTTACAGCCACTCTGCGTAAGGATGCAATCAGTCTCTCTGCACAAGGGGGCAGATGATAATCCGACTGCCAAGGTCTGGCCAAGCGCCACGACCCACGGCAGAGCCACTGACAATCAGGCTGCCTAGAGCTAGCCAGCAACAAACAGAGGAGCTCAATCCCTCCGTCAAGCCGATGACGATTCACCTTCCCAGAATGAATCGGCAGTCGAGAGCTAAGCCGAGGACTGCTAGCCAGCTAACAACTCTTCGCCTAGCTCCGAGCACCAAACTAGGGGTCGCTAGTACGCCAACGACTCCAAGTTCTGGTCCACCTATGGAGCCCCTGATGATTAAGCTGCCCAAGTCATCCTCAGTCTTCATTGACACAGGGGGTGGCTGAAGAAGAGTCAGAGCTGGCCACGTATGTGGCTGCCCACACTGGTGTTCCATCCGCAGATGATGTAATCCCACTGGAAAAGATACCTTACTTCATCAATAAAGGGCTATCTTTGAACAACCTCGAGCTTAATAAGCTTTGTACAATGTATGCTATGGAATACGGTATAGGCACCCACCTACACACACAGGTGACAAATGTCTACACCGCAAACCAACTTACTCCAGTGGAAGACGCTTACCACATAATCGAGGGAGAGGATCATCCAATCATCTTCGGCCGAAGGAATGATCCACAACCCTTCAGGATAGAAGAAGTTGAGCTCGAATTCGACACCGGAAGACTGTCTCTTTATCTGTATAGTTCCTGATCCAAGTGCCTCATGCAAAAATAGGGGTATAATCTGGAAACTACGCCAGGCTTGAACTACGGCACTGGACGGCGATTACCCTTACAATTGTCGATCCCGGCTGGGAAACCACGAGATTACTACAACAAAACCAGATGTGGGCTAGGTTATGTTACACCTACAACGACCCCTGAAAGCTCAGATGAGGAATGCGAATTTCATTCACACTCAACCGGATCACCAACTTCTGATTCAGACGTCAGCATTGGGGACATGCTCAGGCAAGTCTAGTCCGTCAATATGGTATTTGTTGACACCTACGAAGAAGATGAAGACATTCCTGAACTTCTTGAGTTAGAGCCGTGGGCACAACAGCTAGATGCACAATGGGAGAAGCAGTTCGAACAAAGAGAGCCTTCCACCGAAGATGAGGTTGTGCAAGTTGATCGCGGTGATGAGTCCTCTCTAAAGCCTATCTTCGTCAGTAAGAATCTGATAGACGAAGAGCGGGAATCGCTACTGCAACTCGTCAGAGAATACATCGACGTGTTCGCCTGGAGCTATAAAGACATGTCAGGACTGAACCCAGAGGTTGCACTTCACAAACTCAATATTCGTCCGAACGTAAAATCGGTCAAGAAACAACAACGACGATTCCGTCCCGACATCATGAATGCCATTAAAGCTGAGGTTAACAAAATGATAGCTAGTGGCTTCATCCTCGGGAACAACATCAAGACTGGGTAGCCAATATAGTACCAGTCCTCAAGAAGAATAGAAAGATCCGAATCTGTATCGACTTCCGGAACCTGAATGAGGCATGTCCTAAGGATGAGTTTCCCCTCCCTATCACAGACATCATGATTGACAACACCTGCGGCTTCGAGCGTATGTCATTCATGGATAGTTTTTGGGGTACAACCAAATCAAGATGTTCCCTGATGACGAAAAGCATACATCATTTCAAACACCAATTGGCACATACTGCTACACAGTCATGCCTTTCGGTTTAAAGAATGCTGGCGCCACCTATCAAAAAGCTATGAGCGTCATCTTTAGAGACCACTTGTGCAAGACAGTAGAATGCTATGTCGACAACATCGCCGTCAAGAGCCGCTCTAAGGAAGATCATCTACAGGACCTGAGGACAGTGTTTGACCTGATGCGAGCGCACAATTTGAAGATGAATCCCATAAAATCTTTCTTGGGCGTATTCAACGGGAAGTTCTTGGGTTTCATCATTACTTCCCAGGGTATCCACATAGAACCTGAGAAGATGAAGGCAATCATGGTGATGGGTCCCCCAAGAAATCTTCGTAAACTCCGAGGCCTTCAAGGAAGGCTGGCCTACATCAGAAGGTTTATCTCTAACCTCTCCGGACGATGTCAGCCATTCACCTACCTCATGAAGAAGGCCATTTCATTCATATGGGATGAGGAATGCCAGCGCGCCTTCGACAACATCAAAGAATATCTGTCGAACCCTCCAGTCCTGGCAGCCCCGGTTACTGGAAGGTCATTCCTGCTCTATGTGCGAGCGATGGAACATTCTCTCGGTGCTCTGCTAGCACAAAAAAATGATACAGGCCATGAGCAAGCTATATAATACCTCAGTCGAAAGATGATGGGGCCAGACTGCAGATACACTGCCATAGAGAAGGAGTACCTTGCTCTAGTGTTCGCTATTCAGAAGATGCGACACTACGTCACAGGGCCAACCATACACGGGATATCACGAGTCAACCCTCTCAGGGTCCTTATGACCAAACCAGGGGCACTCAGCTCTCGCCTTGCTACCTGGGCGATATTATTGTCTCCATATCACATGATCTTCGTCCCACAGAAGGCTGTTAAAGGTCAAGCTCTGGCAAACTTTTTAGCAGTCCATCCAGGCTTGGAAACAACCAGAATATACGAAAAGGTTCCAGATGAGGTCGCCAATTCAAATACGGTCTCCCATGATGCCATCTGGCGAATGTTCTTTGACGGTGCTTCAAGAACTGGGCCCAAAGGCAACATCGTCGCTGGAGTCGGAGTCGTGCTGATTTCTCCCTCCGGGCTGGTAATCAATCGGGCTTACTCCATCACGGGTGAGGAGCGAGGAGACATAAGACGTAAGGATATAAAATAGGTGCAAAGAATCATAAAAAGGGGGATAAGGGGACATAATACGCCCAAGGGTGAGGAACGAGGGGTACTATGGCCAACAAGTGGCATTAGCCAAGTTGCGCCAGGGTAACAGGTTGCGCCAAGGCAAGTAGGGTCAAGTCCAGTTGCGCCTGAACATCAGGTTGCGCCTAGGCACTAGGGGTGCCAATCACTAAAATGCACAAGATCGGGTCAAGTTGCGCCAGGAAGAGTCAGGCCAAGTCATGTTGCGCCAGGCACTAGACTGCGCGAGGCTAGATTGTGCACGAGTCAGACTGCGCACGAGTCAGACTGTGCAAGAGGCTAGACTGCGCACGAGGCTAGACTGCGCACGAGTCAGACTGCGCACGAGTCAGACTGCGCAAGAGGCTAGACTACGCACGAGGCTAGACTGCGCACGTGTCAGACTGCGCACGAATCAGACTGCACAAGAGGCTAGACTGCGCTGCGCTAAAGAGCGTGCGCAACTCAGTAGCGCAAGCTAAAAAGCTCGTGCACACTGCTCACTATCTTCTCCAAATCAGCAAGAACTCCATGGTTTGAACCCATAGCTTCAAAAGTCTATAACTTGGTCAAAACAAGTCCAAATCCAACTTTCAAATGGTCAAAATTGGGTAGAATAAAATTCTCTTCAACATGGAACCATCAAAATTTGAAAATAAAGAAGTTTGATAGATCAAAACCACCAAAATCAGAAAATGACCAATTTCTAGATCTACAAAAATTAAAGCCTCAAAATAGAAAATGACAAGTTCTAATGTGTCTTAGAAACATGAGAAGAAGCTATTGGAACAATAAAAATGGGTTCTCTTGTGGAAGCAAGTTGCACTTGCCTAAGGGGTGTTCTTGGTTGGTGGTGGGTTTAATGAAGAATGAAGGAGTAAATAAGAAAGTGGAGGAGAGAGAAAAGTTAGGTGGGTTATAAAGGGGGATGGTGGTGGATTTAACATGATGAACCAAAGAATAAACCATGCCAACCCAAAATAAACCAAGTCAAACCATTACATGACATGATAAACCTAATCAAGATTAAACTGAAATTAGCTAGCCAGGCAGAAAAATAAAATACATGTCAGGATTCCATATACGTATACTGAAAATACGTAGAACGGAAAACGGGGGTGACAACTCTACCCACCTTAAAAGAATTCTGTCCTCGAAATTTAATCAAGAGGCTAGAGATGTTTAGCAAGCTATATCAATTGCAGGCAATATATGACTAGCAGTCAATCAAGCAATCATTCATGCAAGCAAGGAACTTAAGCATAAGGCGTAAGAAGGACATTATACCTTACGAGTCAAACAGGTCGGGATATCGCGATCGGATATCATCCTCACGCTCCCATGTTGACTCACCCAAAGAATGATGACCCCAAGCAACACGAACTAAACTAATAGTCTTGTTCTTGAGTATCTTCTCCCTCCGGTCCAATATGGATACGGGTCTCTCCTCATACGAAAGGTTGGTACCAACAACCAATTCCGAATAATCAAGGACATGACTCAGATCTGGGATATACCGTCGTAATTGGGATACATGGAAGACATCATGTACCTCACGTAACGACGGTGGAAGAGCGAGACGATAGGACACATCACCTACTCGCTCAAGGATATCAAACGGCCCTATATACCTAGAAATAAGCTTTCCCTGTACGCCGAATCGAATGACGCCACGGGTAGGCGAGATCCTAAGGCATACGTGGTCGCTGACAGAAAATTCAAGAGGGCGCCGATGGGAATCGGCCCAATGACACTGGCGATCTTGGGCAACTCGAAGACGATCTCTGACTTGTCTGACCACCTCAATAGTCCGCATCACCATCTCTGGTCCAAGCATTTACCTCTTACCGATATCGTCCCAAGCTAAAGGAGATCTGCACTTTCTGCCGTACAAGGCCTCGAAAGGTGCCATCTGGATACTAGCCTGGAAACTGTTGTTGTACGAGAACTCTACGAGATGCAGGTGATCTTCCCACGAACCACCGAAGTCGAGTATACATGACCGCAGCATATCTTCAAGAGTCTGGATCGTACGTTCTGACTGACCATCTGTCTGCGGATGGTAGGCTGAACTGAACTTGAGACGAGTCCCCAAACTTTCCTGAAGACTTCGCCAAAAGTGAGATGTGAATCTTGAATCTCTGTCGGACACAATACTGACTGGCACTCCATGCAATCTGACTATCTGCCTGAGGTATATCTCTGCAAGCTGATCCATCGACTGACCGATTCTGAAAGGAAGAAAATGAGCTACCTTCGTGAGACGATCAACTATAACCCAGATGGCATCTCTTCCAGCGGGGGATCTAGGTAATCCAGTTACAAAATCCATGGTAATGTGCTCCCATTTCCATTCCGGGATTGGTAAAGGTTGAAGAAGTCCAGCTGGTCTCTGATGTTCAGCCTTTACTTGTTGGCAAACTAAACAACGAGAGACAAACCGGGCTATCTCCCTCTTCATGCCATTCTACCAAAAATGCTGTCGAATATTTCGATACATCTTCGTACCGCCGGAATGAATTGAATACTGAGAACTGTGGGCTTCTGCCATGATCTCCTGTCTGATATCACCACTGGGTACACAAAGACGCCTCCCATGTTGGAGTGTACCATCTTTATGAATGCATAACTCTGTTCTCTGTCCTACCACACATTCTGCCCTAAGCCACTGAAGCTTAGAGTCTACTGATTGAGCTAACTTGATCCTCTCAACTATACTGGACTGAACTTGCATACTGGCCATCAATGTCACACTGGAAGGAAGAACAACTTCAATACCCATCTTCTGAAGATCTGCTAGCAACTCTGGCTGTGCCGTTAGAAAATAAACTCCAGCTCTCCTCCTCAATACATCTGCCACTACGTTGGCCTTTCCAGGATGATACTGCAAGCTGATGTCATAATCCACAAGTAGCTCTAGCCATTTCCTCTGACGCATATTAAGATCCTTCTGGGTAAACACATACTTCAGACTCTTATGGTCGGTGAAAATCTCCACCCGATCTCCATACAAATAATGCCTCCAAAGTTTCAATACAAAAACTACGGCTGCTAACTCCAGGTCATGGGTTAGGTAATTCTACTCATGATCACGAAGCTGACGTGACGTATTGTTTGCCATTAATTGTAAAAGTACAGAACAGTTTTATGGAAGGACTGAACTTAGACTCACAATACAAACTCGCTTGTACAAAGAAAGCCTAGGGACGAAAACCTAGGTACAGCAACCTAAGTACAATTGTTTATTTTAGATTCTGGGGGGTGACGATAGAGGCTCGGGAAGGCGACGGCAGCCCTGCCTTACTCCTTGGACGATCGGTATGCAGCCTTGGTTCCTGTGACAAGAGGGTTGGCGTTGACGAAGAAATGCTCTTCCTGCTCTCCTCGTATTGCTCTTCTGGCTTCTCTCTCTCTCTGTCTATTCCCTTTCTGATTATTGGGGGAGTCTCTCTGTCTATCTCTTTCTCTGATAGCGTATATATTTTTCCTTGTATATATTGCAAGGGAATGGCACCCTACTATTTATAATAGTGGGGAGCATCATTAGGGTTTGGATGATTACCTATTCTCAAAGTGGCGGCAGCCTGATGCTTAATCAATCTGGACCATTAGTTTTAATCGTGAAGGATCTGGGCCATAAATAGGGATAGCACTGAATCCTGCGAATGATTAATGCTGATTACTTTAAATCTTCATGATTGGTTGTGTCAAGCTTGGATCTCTAACCACGTGTCCCATTGGCTTGATTATGAATGATATGACCTGATCTCATTAATTATGAGGATAACGTTAAATATGGTCATTGGGATCTGGTAAATCTCTGATTGATTTGCATCTCATAATCATCCTTGCTACCAGCTGTCAAGTCGTGGGGGCAATTGAATCTCTGCCACGTGTCTTAATGATGGACTCCGCCAGAGCCGCATGATATCCATGAACCGCATGAGACAGCGTCTCAGTGAGCCGCATAGGTATAGTATTAGCGAGCCGCATGGGATGGTTTCTCGGTGAGCCGCATAAGTGTAGTACTCGCGAGCCACATGGGATGGCTTCTTGGTGAGCCGCAGGAAGACGATTCTTGCCAGCCGCATGAAGCTGTTCTTCTCTGGAGCCGCATGGGGGTAGCCACGTGTCAATCTCGGATCTTGTCAGAGATTTTCTCCTATTCCCAAAGAGTCTGTCATTATGACAGGGCCATTATGACACTTCATGTCAGAGCCGTCAGCTGTCAAATCATGGCAGAGCATTAAATAGGGCCATTGCTCGATGGCCAGCTGTGTGAAGGGGTCTTATGGGGGCACGTGGCGTTGATCGAGCCGCATATCTCTGTTGGTCGAATGTGAGCCGCATGTACTTCTGAATCGCATGCGGCTAGGGGGTTCTTTGAACCGCATAGGACTGTCCCTATGTAAGCCGCATGGACTCTCCTATCCCGAGATGCATGAGACTAAGAGTCTCTCTGAACCGCATGGGACTGCTCCTGTATGAGCCGCATGGGGTTCTCCTGTTCCGAGCCGCATAGATCATCATTCTGATATTTTCCATGCTTCTACAAAACCTCCTTCAAAGTCTTCAATTTGCAAAATTGAAATACTTTGAATAAGAAGCATGGCCTTTGCTTACCGCATAGATGATTCAGCCGCATGGATTTATCTGGCCGCATGAACTGTTAAGCCGTATAGACTTTTTGCCACGTGTCCCAACTACGTGTGCAAATCTTCTGCATTAAATGCCCTTGATTCGCCGCCTCTTGGGGGAGGATCCCAAGGGTCAGTTTTGTTTTGACCGAAGCATTTTTCTTTTATTATTTTAGGCGGCGCGTGGATCGAGGCATTTGTTTTGATTTTTTTGGGCCTCCTTCGCCTATAAATAGGAGTAATTTTATTCTTTAAGGGTTTCTTTACCTTCTCTCTTTTGCTCGAACTCCTTGTTGCCGACTTCCTCTTCGTCTTCTTCTATCAGCGATCGGTAATGGCTCCCAAGAAGACTGCTGCTGCTACGGGCAAGAAGGCCGCGTCATCTTCTGCGACAGCGAAGGACAAGAAGGCCGCGTCTTCATCGACTGCGGCGGCGAACGTGGCGGCTCCTCCGACGGCTGGCGTGCCTGCTTTTCACCCTGACGTTCACCCGCCTATTGCTGGTAGGAACATGAACTGTCATGGCTATGCCGCATATCTTTTGTGCGAGCCTATATTTCCAAGTATGCTGCGTGTCCGACTCATGTTCGGGCCGCATGGAATATAACCCAGGCCTGAGCCGCATAAAAGTTGTTGTTTGCAGCCGCATAACTACTTCATCATCAGGGCCGCATAAGCTTATCTGGACTTGGACCGCATGAGCTCTTTCAAACTGAGCCGCATAAGTTTATTTCGAACTGAACCGCATAAGATCATTTGAACTAGACCGCATAAGCTCATCCGCACTGGACCGCATAAGCCGAACCATATAAGCTTATTCGAATTTGGACCGTATCCGCATATGCTCCTTTCGAACCGCATAAGCTCATCCGCGCTGAGCCGCATAAGTTCATTTCGAGCCGAACCGCATAAGCTTATTCGAACTGAACCGCATGTGCTCTTCCAAATTGAGCCGCATAAGCTCATTCGGACTGACCTGTATGAACTCTTTCAAACTGAGCCACATGAGGCTATACTGAGCTAAGCCGCATGAGCATCACGTAGTTTGTGTTTCAGCTATCTTTTTGACTTGTTTCTTTTGTTTTTCTTCAGTGAATCTGCCAGTAAATCCTGCGGGGGAACTTCTGGTTGGCTCGCATCAGTTCGCCTTGGGCGTGCATCGGGATGATTTAGTTCGTCAAGTATCCGAGCAGCTCCTTGTTAATGAACCTTTGGAGCGACTAACTGCTATCAGGGTTCAATCTTTCTAATTCTTTAGTGACATGATAAGCTCCGGGAAGTCTGATGGGAAGTATCTGAGACCGGTCTTCCTCTTTGGGGATGCGTTGATCATAGAAAACTCCCGAGTGCTGGATGTTTCCGAGAGTTGGGATTTTGACCTGGACGGGATGCCGATTCACATCCCCATTATGAAGCACCATTTCCCTTTTGTGTGGTTCAACATGATCGTCTTGGACAGGCAGATGCCAAACACCCTCACTCCAGCCAGACCGGGGGTGTTTATTGGTAACATCCGTTACAACAAAACCATTGGGTCAGTGCACACGATCAAGGATCCGGCCAGTCGATCCGTGATGGGATTAGTTTCGGGTACCTTTATCAACACCCCCGGTCCTAACTTCTCATTCACTCAGGCTGACACTTTCCTGAGCCAGCTTGCTCACAAAGGGTCCTATCCTGTTGGCAGATTGGTACTGCCGAGTTGGTTACACCCTATTCCCCCGTGGGCTAACCTGACCTCGTGGATTCTACGGAACTACGGGGAATTTCTGCGAGAAGTCAATCTTTATGATGCTATCCGGGGTACCAGCCACGGGTTGCTCGTTAATAAGTTATTGTTTATGGCCCTTCTGGAGATGTACAATCATCGGACAGGGACTTTCTTCACCCCTGTAGGGGAATTGGGGTCGCTCTTCACGAGATGTATGCTGTCTCCAAGCTCCCCTGGGGAGACGAGCCCTTCGAAGTGTACACTTCGACGAATGAGGAGTTCCAGGATTTAGACCGATGATTCCCAGGTTTCGTCGCTGTGTATCAAGAACTATTGTGTTATCATAGCACCTGTCACCGAACGGCTATCCAGAAAAATGACAGCTCGGAAGGGGACGCTCCCCATACCAAATCTTGGGTCTCCTACCTTTTCAAATTCAGCGCTGCTGGCCGAGTTACTTCCCGGGATCGTCAAACTCCTAGGGAGGTAGAGGACTGGGTGTTGACTGCTAGAAGGTCGAAGTCCAAAAGCGATAAATTTGGGAGCCAGATTGACTTCTTCAGCTATTTTTATTATAGTATCCGGCAGCTGTCAGAGAAGGCACTCTTGGCGGGGTTTTTAATGGTGTAGCTGCGCAATTGTGTAGTCTCAGGAGGGGCAGGTTTTATCGAGAGGATCAGTCGCCACTTCATTCTCCCTGCCGTGAAGTTGGCCTTTGGGGTCAGGCTGGCTCTTCTTCCTGCTATGGTGTGTAGTATTCAGCATGGTCTCCGTGCCTTCTCGTCCAAGGTCATTGCTCGTGACGTGGCAATGGACTTTGAACGTATAGAACTGCCTTATCATTACTTGTTGGGATGGCTGCTGTTGCATTATCAGTCTTTGATGAGGCCTGGGACGGGGGATGGCGTTACGGACGACGACGCTTTTCTTTTCAGGTATAACCATCAGCCTTGGGAATGTAGTACCATGCCGACGTGTCGGAGGATGCTGGCGAGGGTGGACGGATATAATTTCTTCGTGTCCGTTCTCCGTTTCACCGACCAAGAAGTGAGGAGTGTTCATGTAGATGGTGTTGAACCTCCTCATTTCTAACCTGAAAAGATACGTTTCTGGCTGCGTAACATTCGCCTGGCACATTTAGTTTACCACAATCGCAACACTGTGTACTTAGAGCCCTACTTGCCCAGTAGGTTTGCCCGTCAATTTGGGTATAGTCAGCTATTCCTCGGGCGTCCCAGTTCCCACCTGGGATTTGAAGGTAGCATTCTTGATGGTATTAGGGCATGGAGCTACTATGACATTTGTCATACTCGAACTAGCTTCTCGGTTCTATAGAAGCATGGGAAATACTAAAGAAAATGACTCATGCGGCCAAAGAACCCCATGCGGCTCAGAAAGCCCATGCGGCTCGGAGAGTCATGCGGCATAAGGGGCTATGCGGTCCAAGACATCCCATACGGCTCAGAAAGACACGTGGCAGGACAGCCCTCTCCTCTGCCCTCTCGCATTAATTGCTTGACGGCTGACAACTCTAAAAAAGTTACAGCCTTGACACAGAAAGAAGTAATTATGACTCTGTCATAATGACAAATCTCTAGGAAAGAGAAAAGAGATCTCTGACACAAATCTCCCGAGAGCCATAAAAAATGCCACGTGGCCTTGCCACGTGGGCGTTCTTATGCGGCTCACGTCTCATGCGGTTCAGAGTGAATCCGTCCTATACGGCTCAGGCCGAGAAAGCCTCATGCGGCTCGAGCAAAGCACTTCTCATGCGGTTCAGAGTGAATCCGTCCTATACGGCTCAGGCCGAGAAAGCCTCATGCGGCTCGAGCAAAGAACTTCTTATGCGGTTCAGAATGAATCCGTCCTATGCGGCTCAGGCCGAGAAAGCCTCATGCGGCTCGAGCCAAGACTTCTTATGCGGTTCAGAATGAATCCGTCCTATGCGGCTCAGGCCGAGAAAGCCTCATGCGGCTCGAGCCAAGACTTCTTATGCGGTTCAGAGTAAATCCGTCCTATGCGGCTCAGGCCGAGGAAGCCTCATGCGGCTCAAGTAAAAAACTTCTCATGCGGTTCAAGAGGATCATCTCCATGCGGCTCAGGTGGATGTATCCCTATGCGGCCCACAATGATTACCTCCCTGTGGTTCAAAGGCTCAAGAGAGGGCCACTACCCAGACAGCCCTGACACGTGGCTTTAACCTTATGCATATGCGGCTCACTCGTCATATGGTTCAGATTCCCCAGTGGCTCCTAGGACACGTGTCCTAAGCCGATTAATTTCTCATAATTACTGCCATCAAAGATTGGGTCAAATCCCAATAATCTGGGACACGTGGCAGGAGAATAAATTTAATTTATTCGCAGACATCAGAAAATCATTATGAGGAAGATTTATTCCAATCAGCATTAATTGCTAATGGGATTTGGTGTAATCTACACTCGATGGCTCGGATTCGTCACAATCAAAACTGAACGGCCTGGATTGACCAATCTACGGGCTGTCGCCATCTCCAAGAGCTAATCATTGGCAACCCTAATGATCACATCCCACTATTATAAATAGCAAGGTGCCATTACCTTGTAAAAAAAGACAATATCAGAGAGAAACACGCATATACAGAGAGACTCCCCAATAGTCGGAAAGAAAATACACAGAGAGAGAGAAGCCAGAAGAGCAACAGGAGGAAAGCAAGAGGAGCATTTCTTCACCAATGCCAACCATCTTTTCACAAGGAGCCAAGGCCGCATACCGATCGTCCAAGGAGTAAGGCAGGGCTGCCGTCGCCTTCCCAAGCCTCTACCGTCACCCTCCAGAATCTAAAATAAACAATTGTACTTAGACTGCTGTACCTAGGTTTTCGTTCCTAGGCTTTCTTTGTACAAGCGAGTTTGTATTGTTAGTCTAAGTTCAGTCCTCCCATAAAACTGTTCTGTACTTTTACAATCAATGGCAAACACGATGGCGACTCTGCTGGGGACTAACTTCTCCACGGCTGAGGAGTTGGTGACGCAATCGGATGCAGCCAAACTTGGCTCCACGCAACAAAAGATGGTCGTCCGCTTCGACCAACAGGCGTTTGAAGAGACGCTCTCCGAAGGAAGCGCTGGCCCGGTCCAGAAGCACACCCGCGGCACGAAGGCTCGCAAAGAGTGGAGGCCAAAATCATTTGCTCCTTCCCAAGCCCTCGATGGGATATCCTCTTTTGCTCAAGACGGCGAGAAGGACTCTCCTGCGGCCCCACTTCAGACCGTAGACAACTCTGCTGTCCCCAAGTCCGGCAGAAGAAAATATTATGATGTTGGACTTGCAGGGGCAAAGAGGAACTCTATGAGATCCGAGTCGCATAAGGGTATTAGCCGCAGGGAGAAAGCTCATGCGGCTACATCCGCCAGTCGCATGGAGAAAACTCATGCGGCCAAATCTGTCAGCCGCATAGCTTATGCGGCTACAGTTGCCAACCACATGGATGAAACTCATGCGGCTAAGAAAGTCAATCGCTTGTAGAAAACCCATGCGGCCACGATTGCCAACCGCATGCGGCCAGCCTGCACGGTCGTGACTCCTAGCCGCATAAAAATAACTCATCCAACGACAGAAGACAACCGCATGCAGACAGCCTGTACGGTACCCAATTTTAGCCGCATAGCATCCGTTCCACGCTTCTCACGATCAGTCTTCGACCGTCTCTCATGCGGTCCTGACTCTGATGGTTCTCTGGATGATAAGCCAGACTCTGTGGTGTTCAACTTGGACTCCTCCTATTACGCACCCGCAAGTGCTAAAAGGAGGAACTCTAGGGCAGCGCGGGCTCACCAAGCCCAGGCAGCTATCCCAACCTCTAACTATCAGGGCGTCCCGTTGATTATCACACGGGCATCTGACGGAAAGTTGTATAGAACCGCTCGAGTCCAGCCCCCGGCGGCAAAAGGATAAAGTGGTTCCTCTGACCTGCGTGAGGCGATCCTCCACAAGCGCAAGGAAAGCGAAGGAGCCTCGCCGTGCAAAGAATCCTCGCTTGGACATCACTGCACCCAAATCATCGTCAACTGCTGTTGTAACAACGCAGCAGCAATGGAAGACCGGCCGTCCGTCTTCCAAAGACTACGGCATCCGAGCTCAGAAGACGAGGCACCTCCTGTTGTCTCCTGCAATTCCACTCAGAAAATTCCCGCCGAGGGGAGAGGAAAGAAGACAAGCATCTCCAGCCCCAAGATATCAACCACTGCAGCTAAGAAACCATCGTCTAAACGGCTGTCCTCCACCGGAATATTCTAACACACCCGATGTTTCAAGGAGCCGAGCCCGGAGAAACCACTCTCCCATCAATCCGATGTTTCAAGGAGCCGAGCCCGGAGAAACCACTCTTCCATCAGGTACAACAGACACTGATGTCCCCAAGGATATCCATGGCTCACAAGACGAAGCAAGCTCTGAGGCTGGGGATACCGTTCCCTCCGAGTTCGAGCCCGAAGAGAACATTCCCACCTACCCCGATGACTTCTCGGTGCATGGGTATGACTCGGAGGGCACATCCTCCACCGTTCCTTCCATCACTCCTCATGTAAGGATGGTATTCATGACGGACAGCAACCAAGGTGGTTCCAGCGATCACCAACGCATCGACACTTTGGAGGCTATACTGCAGGCCTTGGTTAAGTCTGTAGATGAAATCAAAGCCGCTCTTCCAACTCTGTAAGGAGGAACGCCTGGCCAAACAAGCACGGGTCCCGCGGTCAATGCGGACTCGAACTCAGCGGCACCAAACCCGGGCAATAATCCTTCCGAAATAACAGCCCCTATCGCGACAGATGAGGCCCGAGAAGTAAGAAGAGAGGTCCAGGAGCTCCGAGCCATGTTCCATGCCCGAGAAAATGCTCAAGACCTCACAATGCGGCAACCATACCCTGCCGAATGGAGGGATGTTCCATTCCCACCAAAATATGAGCCGTTCAATATCAACCCGTATGATGGCAAGACCTCAACAAGTCGGTACATCACTTACTTCGAGGTCACCATCGACCATCTGCCCCATGATGATGCTATCCTCACGCGATTATTCATTGGGGCATTGGAAGGAGTCGCTTTCGATTGGTATCGCAATCTGTCAGACAACTGCATCCACTCCTTCGCCGGCTTCAAGCGCCTGTTCTTGGAGAGATTCTACGAAGTAGGGCAGGACGTCACCATGTCCACCCTCATGGACGTCGTCCAAGGGGAGAAGGAGTTGACAAGAAACTATATTGAGCGGTTCCGCCAAACCGCCATGAAGCTGCCCTCCGAAAATCCAGATTCCTCTTTAATTAAAATTTGCCAAAAGAGACTGCTCCCAACAATCACTCTGGATGGGCGAAAGTCAATTCAAAGATTGGAAGACATTCATCATCAGCGCCACAAGCGCCGAAGAACGACTGAAGAAGGCTCGCCAACTGGGATTGCACATTTCGGAAGGAGAAAAGAAGGGCAAGCGTCCCAACAACGATAATGGGGGTAGCCCCTCTAACAATCGGGACAGCAAGGAAAAGCAGGCTATGGTAGCCGATACTGCACAAAAACCTGAGCCGAAGCCAGTAGACAAATAATGGCCGTAAATCGATTACTCCTTCGAAGACAGTCACGTCAAGCCCATCTTAGACATACTCATACAAGGGGACAGAATTCAGCTTCCTTCACCAAGACGGAAATCGCGGCCGGCAGAGATGGAGAATCCGAAATACTGCCATTATCATCGCTATGTTCATCATGCTACACACGATTGCTACCAGCTGAAACGGTACATCTAGAACCTCATCGATTCGAACGCTCTGGCCATCGATTTCGAAGAGGTAACCGTGGCGGCCAATATGGTGTCCGTACAATTCGGCAGCTTTCCTCCGACGGAGACTCAAGACGGGGTGATCCCCGTTCCTCTGGCGACAATGGAGATTACCAATCTTCCACCTCCCCGAGATCAGGCTGCCGGTCCAGTATCCCTCACCACATCACGAGGGGAGGTCATGTGGATCCATCTAGACTTGGTGTCAGAAGTAACTCGACCCACACCATCTACCACCGACAAAAAGTAAAGTGGAAAAGTCAGGACCTGCCACACAATCTCGGCAGACAACGAGGAAGCTACAGCCGTCGTCACACAGTCCGGAGCACAATCCCAACATGTGGTTGACAATCCAGCCGAAAATCATCAACCCACTACAACTGATGCTCCGGGACCGGCTCAGCCTTCGACGACCGACAGGCCTAGGCCGAGGGAGACTCGCTTCGACAAATCCCTCCGAAAAGAGGCAGCCCAAGGGTTAGAGAGGCCCTACAACTTTGACATCTTAGCACAATTGGCTAACACACCGGCCAAGTTGTCACTGTACGAACTCCTAAGGCTCTCCAAGGACGTTCGTATTGCATTAAGTGAAGCACTCCAAAATGCCGATGTCTATCTGGCTCAATCCAACCTCACCGGGGAGGACACACCCGTGGATCTCCAAGAGAGTGCCTGCACGGGAGCGATGCCCAATATCGTCTTCACGCCGCAGGACATGCTCATCAAGACCAACCTATACGATCGCCCGCTATACTACACGGGGTACAACCAAATCAAAATATCTCTAGATGACGAAAAGCATACATCATTTCGAACACCAATTGGCACGTACTGCTACACAGTCATGCCTTTCGGTTTGAAGAACGTCGGCGCCACATATCAAAGAGCCATGAGCATCATCTTCAGAGACCACTTACGCAAGACAGTAGAGTGCTACGTTGATGATATAGCCGTTAAGAGCCGCTGCAAAGGAGACCATCTGCAGGATCTAAGGACGGTATTCGACCTAATACGAGCGCACAATTTGAAAATGAACCCTACGAAGTCCTTTCTGGGCGTATCCAGCGGGAAGTTCTTAGGCTTCATCATCACTGCAAAGGGTATCCATGTAGACCCTGAGAAGACAAAAGCAATCATAGAGATGGGTCCCCCGAGAAATCTCCGCGAACTCAGAGGCCTCAAAGGGAGGCTAGCTTACATCAGGAGGTTCATTTTCAACCTCTCCGGCCGATGCCGACCGTTCACGCACCTCATAAAGAAAGGAGTCTCATTCGTATGAGACGAGGAATGTCAGCGTGCTTTCGACAGTATCAAAGAATATTTGTCAAATCCTCCAGTTTTGGTGGCCCCGGTTCCTGGGAAACCATTTCTGCTCTATGTACGAGCAATAGAACACTCCTTTAGGGCTCTGCTGGCACAGAACAATGACGCAGGCCATAAACAGGCCATATATTACCTCAGCCGAATGATGATTGGACCAGAGCACCGATACACCGCTGTGGAGAAGGAATGTCTCACCCTGGTGTTCGCCATTCAGAAAACGCGGCACTATGTCACCGGACAAACGATACATGTGATCTCACGAGTCAACCCTCTCAGAGTTCTTATGACTAAACCAGGGGCACTCAGCTCTTGACACGCTACATGGGCAATATTGCTGTTCCCTTATCATATGATCTTCGTCCCACAAAAGGCAGTCAAAGGTCAAGCCCTGGCGGACTTTTTAGCAGCCCACCCAGGCTCGGAGTCCTCCAGAATATATGAAGAGATCCCAGATGAGGTCGCCGACTCGCATGCAACCTCTCACGAGGCTATATGGCGAATGTTCTTTGACGGTGCTTCAAGGACCGGACCTAAAGGCAATATAGTCGTCGGAGTCGGGGTAGTGCTGATCTCCCCTTCCAGATTAGTGATTAACCGTGCTTATTCCCTCACCGAGCCCTGCTCTAATAATGTGGCCGAGTACAATGCTCTGGTCATTGGCCTCCAACTTGCAAGAGAGTTGGGGGTAGAATACCTTGAAGCATACGGCGATTCCCAACTAATCGTTAATCAGATCCGGGGCTCATACGAAGTCTGCCACGAAGACATGATCCCTTATCACCAAATAGCGATCGATATCATCTTGTCATTCGAGGGGTTCTTCATCGAGCACGTCCTCAGACTCTGAAATATTGAAGCCGATGCCCTAGCTGGTCTTGTCGCTTCCCTAGCAGTCCCGAATTATGATCGCTAATCAGTGGATGTGATAGGCCACGAACTGGTCTGTCCCAAGAACAATGTGCAATTCGTGGCGAGTTATTCTGCCCAGACGATCGATGAGGCCGCATACTGGAGACAACCATTCATCGACTTCGTCGTCTACGACATCCTGCCCGAGAACCCAAAGGAAGCCACTTCCATCAGACGGCGTTCTCTCAGATTCTTTTACGATACAGAGACGAAAATGCTGTATCGCCACTCCTACGACGGATTACTGCTTTGGTGTCTGTCAAAAACAGAAGCCAAAGAAGCCGTACGAGAAGCTCACGACGGTGTCTACGGGGCCCACCAGCCCGGCCCAAAATTACATGACCGCCTTCGACGAATGGGCTACTATTGGCCCACGATGGTGGCAGATGCGATAGATTATGCTAGAAAATGCAAAGACTGCCAAGTCCACGCGAACTTCATTCACCAACCATCCGAATTTCTACATCCGGCAGTGGCGTCCTGGCCATTCGAAGCATGGAGAATGGATATCATTGGTCCAATCACCCCATCTTCCTCCCGAGGACATTGTTTCATACTTGCGATCACTGATTACTTCTCTAAATGGGCGGAAGCTGTCCCACTCGCAGAAGTCAAGACTTCAAACGTGATCAGCTTCCTTAAGCATCACGTCATCTACCGCTTTGGATTGCCCCGAAGGATCATCCATGATAATGGTCCGCAGTTTGCAAGCCACGCATTCTATCGATTTTGCGATAAGCACCGTATTCAGAATGTCGCTTCGATACCGTACAACCCGGCAGCAAACGGGTTAGCAGAGGCATTCAACAAAACAATCATCAAACTCCTCAAGAAGTTTGTCTCCTCCAACAAACGCGACTGTAATGAGAAGCTCGGCGAATGCTTATGGGCTTATCGCACCACAGTTCGAACAGCCACCGGGAATACGCCATTCTCCCTAGTGTACGGGAGTGAGGCAGTTCTTCTATTAGAGACTCAAATACCCTCACTCCGCGTCGCCCTCACTTATCAATTGACGACGGATGACAACTACCGACGTCGACTACAAGAGTTGGAGGCCTTAGATGAAAAGCGCCTCCTAGCTCAGCAAAGGATCGAGCTATACCAAGCACGCATCTCAGGAGCCTTCAACAAGAAGGTCAAAATCAGAACATTCCAAGTGGGCGATCTTGTTCTGGCAGTCCGGAGGCCAATGGTCATGACTCACAAGTCCGCCGGCAAGTTCCAGCCAAAATGGGAAGGCCCATTTATCATAGAGACAGTATTCTCCAACGGTGCTTACCGCCTCGCTAAGCAAAACGGAGACTTGCTCATGTTGCCCGTCAACGGCAAGTTCCTGAAGAAATATTATGTCTAAACAAAATCCCAGATTATCGAGTCACGTACCCGCTGGTACCTCTGAACTCACCATCACAACATCCCAGATTATCGAGTCACGTACCCGCTGGTACCTCTGAACTCACCATCACAACATTCCAGATTATTGAGTCACGTACCCGCTGGTACCTCTGAACTCACCACCATAATTTTCCAGATTATTAAGTCACGTACCCGCTGGTACCTCTGAACTCACCACCATAATTTTCTAGATTATTGAGTCACGTACCCGCTGGTACCACTAAATTTACCCCATAATTTTCTAGATTTTCGAGTCATGTATCCACTGATACCACTGAACTCATCCTCATATTTTGTCAGATTTTTGAGTCATGTACCCGCTGGTACCGCTGAACTCACGCTCACCATTCTCCAGATTCTCGAGTCATTTACCCGATGGTGCCTCTGAACTCACATCCCGGTCACTCTTTCAGATAGAAAGTTATGTATGATCATACCTCTGAACTTCCTTCCAGGAGGAGATCCTCCCCCATGATCCAATACCCGCACTTTCAGTGCACAAAAAAGGGCAATCGATCCACAAATTTCCAAAAACCGCCATGTCCTCATTACCTCTGAGTCGTTCCACTTCCACCAAAAACAAATCACCCCTTACATAGAACTTCCATGTCCTCATTACCTCTGAGTCGTTCTATGTGTCGTCCTTCATTGAGCCCACTCCTGTCATGTCCTCATTACCTCTGAATGGGAAGGCTCCGTTGAAGAAACCTTCATACTTGCCATGTCCTCATTACCTCTGAGTAAGTATGATGATCCCCTTTCAACCTATTATCTGTACCCACAACCGAAGTACGCCAAGGGTAATAGGCCCACAAATGTCCTCTGTTGACCACAAATGTCCTCTGTTGACCACAAATGTCCTCTGTTGACCACCAATACCCTCCGTCGAGTTCACTCCTGCCATGTATTCATCACCTCTGAGTAGGAAAACTCTACGTCTAAAAAACTTTCCTGCTTGCCATGTCCTCATTACCTCTGAGCTCTGAGCAAGCATGTCGGTTCCCCTTTATCCTATTATCCGTATCCTAAACCAGGATACGCCAAGGATAATAGGCCCACAAATATCCCTTGCTAAACTTCTTAGCATAAATCTATCATCTCATCATACCCCAGGAGCCCAGCTGCTCTACGGAACTCCTTTTCCCAATACCAAGAGCACCCATGACCACTTTGCCATGGCTGCTTCAGGTATCCTGACCAAAACTTGTCATCTCTACCTAAAACCAAGGTACGCCATGGGTAACAGGTCCACAAATATATCCCCTATGCGGGGGAAAAACATTACCACAATATCACAGGCGCAGCAGGCAATACAAATGAAGGGTAGAATTGAAAGTACTCTTTATTTGAAGGAAGAAAAAGTATTACATATTTTGGGATCATGTCCCCTTCAGAAAGAGAGAAAACAGAAACAAAACAAGAAGAAAAGGCCGACTATATTTCAGCATTACTCAATTCTAGGAGGCAATTTCTTACTGAGGTGGTCCCCCGTTCAATCCGTTGCCGAGCGCGACGCTCGGCCTCCTGGAGTAAATGCTCCTCATTGTCCAAGCCCAAGAGCGCCTGATAGTCATCTTCCAATTTCTTCAAGGCAGTCTCCAGGTCAGTCGAAGCTTGAGTAACCCTGTCAGCCTCCTGAACAATTAGTCCCCTGTCATTGCGGGTAGTCTCGAGTTCAGACTCCAAGAAAGTTAACTTCTTCTGAAGCGCAAGGATCTGCTCCCGCGTCTCAGTAATCTCACGAGAAACAGATTCCTCCCGAGACTACACAATTTCGTATCCAGATCATCAAAAATCCTGCCAGAAGCACTTTCTCGGATAGCTCTTGAGTATCCTGGTAAAAGTAACCGAAAGTGTCAGTCTTGCTCCCTAATCCGTCACTGGTAGTGGCCATTCTCTTAGCCGACGACACCAAGTCCTTAATCGCTTCCCGAGATCGAGGGCGACGAGAGGTGACTCAACCTGAGGCATCTGCCGGAAAGAGATAGTGTACCCAATCCTTGGTATAGGGATCATTCCCTTCCGAGTTACCAGCCTTTCGGGTTATTTGATGGCATGTGTTATAATGGCACAATATCTCCTGGTAAAGAGCCACGAAGCCAGGATACCGTCGTTCCAAATCCTCGAGTTCCTCATTAGTGGGAGTATACGCTTCAAACGCTTCGTCCCCCCAAGGAAGCTTGGAGACCGCGTGCATCTCATGGAGCACGAGTCCCATCTCCCCTACAGGTGTATAAAAGGTCCCCGTACGGCAATTATACATTTCCAGCAGAGACATGAACAGCTTCTTGTTTATGGACAAGCTATGACTGGTACCTCGGATAGCGTGGTAAAGACCAATCTCGCACAAAAAGACCTCATATTTCTGCAAGATCCAAGTAGACAAATTGATCCACGAGGGAATAGGGTGTACCCAACCAGGGAACGTCAACCGACCAACGGGATAGGAGCCTTTCCGAGCAAGCTGATTTATAAAAGTATCGGTAGTAGAGAATGTGAAGTTAGGGCCCGCCATATTCAGGAAAGAACCTGGGACCAACCCCGTCACAGAACAACTAGTATGCACTTTGCCGGCAGAGACGGACTTCAGATTGTTATTATAATGGATGTTCCCCACAAACATCCCACTTCTGGTAGGGGTTAAAGTCTCCCCCATCTTCCGGTCCAACGGGAGCATATTGAACCAAGATAATGGAAAGTGTCGCTCTATCTGGGGGATGCGGATCGCCATCCCGTTAGAAACAAAACTCCAATCCTCCGACACCTCCAGAACATGATCGTTCTCTACGGTCAAGGTGTCTCCAAAAAAGAATATAGGCTTCAAATACTCCCCCTCAAATTTTCCGGAGTTCATCATAGCATTAAGGAAATGGAAAGACTGATTCTTGATGGCATTCAATCTAGCCATAGGCTCATCGCTCGGAAACTGGTCCGTCATATGCTGAACAATATGGTCGTACCTATAGCCGAGAGCAGCTTGAGCGCTACCCACCAAGAGTTCTCCAGCAGCGTTAACCGGCAGATTCACTGAAGAACAGACAGAGAAAAGTAAGTTAAACGGAGGGATAAAAAGAGCTGATTGGGTGCTTTCAAACCCCAGGTGGCTCAAGAAAACATCCATGTGGCCCCATGAAGCTCTCATAAAGTCTTATGCGGCTCCAAAAAGCCTCATGCGGCTCAAGCCCAGAAGAACGCTTATGCGGCTCCGTACAATAAAAGTCTATGCAGTTTAGCATCACTCATGCGGCTTTGCCGACAAGGCGCACATACAGACACGGTGGTTTTCTTATGCGGCTCGCAGTTCAGCCGTAGGGCGAACATGCGATTTACAAAGGCTCGTGCATAAAGTATGCGACGTAGCCATGGCAGTTGGGGTTCTTTAACTCATACATTGTCCTTACCAGCAATTGGAGGGCGAACGTCAGGATGAACATCAGGTATGATGACCTGCAGAGTAGCAGCCACAGCCGAGGCGGAAGTGGAGGCCGCCTTCTTGCCCTTTGCTGCCACGGTATTCTTGGGAGCCATTAATTATCGAAGAGAGGAAGGGCAATCGAGATAGGGAAGGTCTGAGAAAGAAGAAAGAAAATAAAGAAGCCTTCTCTCTCTTCAAAACTCCTCCTATTTATAGGAAGACGGGAGAAGGAGGACACGTGGGCCAATGAGCGACTTATGAAGAACGAAACCGACTCCTTGGGTTTCGTCTCCAAGATTCACCCAAGGCATCAAATCTGAAAGATTTAATGAGCTGACCCTTGGGATTCCCCCCTACAAAGACGACACTGAAACGAATTTGAGGCAATTAAAGACCCGCACACGTGGCGAGAAGCTATGCGGCTGAATAGTCCCCTGCGGCTGAACCACCTACGCGGCTGAACAACCTATGCGGCCAAGATCTCTATGCGGTCAGGGTTTCATATGCGGCTAGAAGAACACAGCCATGCTTCTTATTCAAAGTATTTCAATTTTGCAAATTGAAAACTTTGAAGGGGGTCTTGTAGAAGCATGGGAAATACTAAAGAAAATGACTCATGTGGCCAAAGAATCCCATGCGGCTCAGAAAGCCCATGCGGCTCGGAGAGTCATGCGACATAAGGGGCTATGCGGTCCAAGATATCCCATACGGCTCAGAAAGACACGTGGCAGGACAGCCCTCTCCTCTACCCTCTCACATTAATTGCTTGACGGCTGACAACTCTGAAAAAGTGACAGCCTTGACACAGAAAGAAGTAATTATGACTCTGTCATAATGACGAATCTCTAGGAAAGAGAAAAGAGATCTCTAACACAAATCCTGCGAGAGCCATAAAAAATGCCACGTGGCCTTGCCACGTGGGCGTTCTTATACGGCTCACGTCTCATACAGTTCAGAGTGAATCCGTCCTATGCGGCTCAGGCCAAGAAAGCCTTATGCGGCTCGAGCAAAGCACTTCTCATGCGGTTCAGAGTGAATCTGTCCTATGCGGCTCAGGCCGAGAAAGCCTCATGCGGCTCGAGCAAAGAACTTCTTATGCAGTTCAGAATGAATCCGTCCTATGCGGCTCAGGCCGAGAAAGCCTCATGCGGCTCGAGCCAAGACTTCTTATGCGGTTCAGAATGAATCCGTCCTATGCGGCTCAGGCCGAGAAAGCCTCATGCGGCTCGAGCCAAGACTTCTTATGCGGTTCAGAGTAAATCCGTCCTATACGGCTCAGGCCGAGGAAGCCTCATGCGGCTCAAGTGAAAAACTTCTCATGCGGTTCAAGAGGATCATCTCCATGCGGCTCAGGTGGATGTATCCCTATACGGCTCACAATGATTACCTCCCTGTGGTTCAAAGGCTCAAGGGAGGGCCACTACCCAGACAGCCCTGACACGTGGCCTTAACCTTATGCATATGCGACTCACTCGTCATATGGTTCAGATTCCCCAGTGGCTCCTAGGACACGTGTCCTAAGCCGATTAATTTCTCAGAATTACTGCCATCAAAGATTGGGTCAAATCCCAATAATCAGGGACACGTGGCAGGAGAATAAATTTAATTTATTTGCAGACATCAGAAGATCATTATGAGAAAAATTTATTCCAATCAGCATTAATTGCTAATGGAATTTGGTGTAATCTACACTCGATGGCTCGGATTCGTCACAATCAAAACTGAACGGCCTGGATTGACCAATCTACGGGCCGCCGCCATCTCCAAGAGCTAATCATTGGCAACCCTAATGATCACATCCCACTATTATAAATAGCAAGGTGCCATTCCCTTGTAAAAAAGACAATATCAGAGAGAAACACGCATATACAGAGAGACTCCTCAATAGTCAGAAAGAAAATACACAGAGAGAGAAAAGCCAGAAGAGCAACAGGAGGAAAGCAAGAAGGGCATTTCTTCACCAACGCCAACCATCTTTTCACAAGGAGCCAAGGCCGTATACCAATCGTCCAAGGAGTAAGACAGGGCTGCCGTCGCCTTCCCGAGCCTCTACCGTCACCCTCCAGAATCTAAAATAAACTATTATACTTAGACTGCTGTACCTAGGTTTTCGTCCCTAGGCTTTCTTTGTACAAGCGAGTTTGTATTGTGAGTCTAAGTTCAGTCCTTCCATAAAACTGTTCTGTACTTTTACAATCAATGGCAAACAGGTTCCTACCGCAAACGTGATAGGGGAGATCTTACATATGGCAGCCTTATATCATGTTGCGGCAAATCCTCCTCCCCTTGATTTTGACCCGAGGACTAGCTTCATCCTGGGCACTCGCCTGGCGGAGAAGGCTATGGTGTCGAGGACAAAGAAGAAAGGGGTGAATAGAGTTTCTACGCCCGATTCCGAGTCCTTTGACACAATTGAGGAAGACAACGAGCGGGATGACGAGGACTCTCGCTCTTCTGGTGACGAGGCAACGGCGGGTCAGCCTCCCGTCATGGTAGATGAGATGATGATGGATCAACCGTCGGTTGTATTAGATGAGGCGGTAGACCAATTGCCATATGTACCGGAGGTAGTACGGGTAGAACTACCGCCTGTCGTGCCTGGTCCCTCACGTAAGCGAGGCAGGCGTGAGTCTACTAGCGGAGGAGTAGCTTTTTCTGTGAAGAGAGCGGCGGTCGGACCCCGTAGGCTACTTATTACGGAGAGGGGTGAAGGTGCAGACGATATTCCGGAGGTAAGACCAAGTCGGAGCCATCTTTTTGTTGTAGTTTTCTTTTCTCTTGGAGATATGACTTAATCACTTTTCTTTGTAGACGTCTGATGAACCAGCCTCTCCTGAACCATCTACTGCCCCTGGAGTTGATCCGGCCCTTGCTGCTTTGATTAGCGACATGTGTGCCGTGGTCCTTTCTGCGGGGGCTCTCTCAGCGGCCGCTGGAAGCTCCCAGGTTGCTGATGCCTCGGCCCGGGGTGACGAAGGTTTCCTTGGGCCCGTCTCCGAGATCGCTGAACTTCAGCAAGGTAACGCCGATCTCGTTGCATCCCCTCCCGAGGGTGTAGGGGCGGGGGAGCCTATTATACCTGACTCGGAGACTGTTGGAGAAGAGGCTACGGTGGCTGTAGGCGACCTTCAGCCTCCACACTCCTCCACTGGTAAGATAAGCCAAATATTGACTAGGAGGGGGCTTATTTGCTCTATCAACATATCCTTCGGGTCAAATCGATTTATGGTTGCCTTGGTCCTACAGGTCCTGACCCTTTACTTCCTACCGCGGATGTTCTTGGGGAAGGCTCGGCCTGCCATGATCTGGAAGAAAGGAGCGTTCTCTCTTCTTCGTCGTCTCATGACAAGGGGCCTCCTGCCAATCCCGGGCATATGGGAATGAAGCTGGCGATGGCTTCCACCTCGTTCTCTGCCGATCATACGGCTCCAGAGATTGACCTTTCGAGCCTGCCGAGCATTCAAGTTCTGCGGGCCGCTGAAGAGGAGTTGGCCGCTGTTCATGCGTCCTTTCGTGCAGAGTTTGTTTCTCTTGTGGCAGGAGCGGCAGATTCTATTATGTCTTCTTTAGCGTTGCCAGCCACACTCCCGTTGACACCGGCTTCCTCGGAGGCTCTGAACGAGGTGACGCAAGATGTGGTCGACAGCTTTTATCGCCACTTAAGAAGGGGCGTAGACGCTGCTGTAGAACGGGGGACTCCTTTCTCTCTATCTCTCCGGTGCGCTCGGGGTCAGGTTGCAACTTTGAAGTCCCTTCCTAGCGGAGTGGGGTTGGCTGCCCTCCTGGAGCCTAAGTTGGCAGAGGCTGATCAGCTTGTGACCCAATTGCTGGTGATACGGCAGGCGGGTTTGCCTACTGCGATTCAACGGGAGCGGGGCTTCCTCATTGCTGTTCGGGATAGGATCAAGCTTGATTGAGATACTGCCGGGCCAGTTGTGCGGGGAGACCTTGACAAGTTCTCCGCTTCGTATGACAGGCTGGGTCGTCGGAGTCAGGCTTGTCGTGCTCGGGAAGAGTCTGCTTCTCGTGGAATTACTGACACGAAGGAGCGGATTCTCGCACTCCAGAAGGAGTTGGCCTTCTTAGAGTCAGAACTGAAGGCTGCTCAGACGGAACTGGAGTCAATCGTTCGGAAGGCCGAGAAGGTTTCCCGATCTTCTGTTAACCTGGAGCGGGCCTTTAAGAGATTCGAGGATAACTGGCAAGCCCATGCTCAACTGGGGGACGAGGCGGTGCTGACCCAAGAGGCGGAGCGTCGAGCTACCCAGAGGTTTGAGCGGTCGGTTGCCTTGCTGACGGACCGTCTCAAGGCGTTATGTGCCTCGGAGTAGTGATCAGCTTTCTGTTTTCTTTTGCTTCTCCTTTTTTTCTTTTCTTTTTGTAAGGGATGTGATCCCCAATGATGTAGCACTTTGAATTTTGAATAAATGAGCATATTTTAACTCATCTTCTCTTTTTTGTACTTATGGTGTTTGTGGAATTGGACCTGCTGGGAGATTATTTGTGGACCTGTTACCCTAGGCGTACCTTGGTTTTAGGTACGGATAACAAGTTTGGTCAGGATATCTGGAACAGCCATAGCAAAGTGGTCATGGGTGCTCTCGGTATTGGGAAAAAGAATATCGTAGAGCAGCTGGGCTCCCGGGGCATGGTGAGATGGTGGATTTATGCTATGTAAAACCCCTAAATTTCTACTATTTTTTTATTAAATTTGCATGGATTTAAAATTTTGTATTGTACGCCACGTAGTCGTATTATACGTCGCGCACGAAATTTTATTTTTCGAAATTGCTCGACGAGTATGAATATGTGCGAGCGTACATATTTTAGAAAAATATTTTGTCCTATTTTTATAGTTTCAAATAATATAATAATTTGTTTTACTATCATTTCTAAACTTGTAAAATTTATTAATAATAAATAATATTTTCGTATACTAGAAAAGCCTAATTATGTAAAGAATATTTTTGCATACATATATTTCGTAATTAATTATTGGTCTATTTTAAATAAAGATATAATTTTCGAGATTTATTAATATTAATATTTTATTGTTCTAAAAGGATATTTAAAAATATTAATGTAATTTTTGAAACTATTATTATTAATATTATTGGAAAATATATTTCAAAATTTTTCTGTGAAGATTTAAATTTTGATTTGATTCCATGGATACATTTAAATAGTAAACCATCTATATTTTAAATTGATTTGATTTTTAAACTAAAAGTATTTAATTTGATTTTAATGGGATTTGAATTTAGATTTGATTGATTTTAAATCAAATTAGGAATTATCTATTTTGGGTTTTAAATCTATTTCTAATCCTATCCAAATTGGGAATTCCCACATCCTATAAATAGGCAGGTACTCCTCCACATTATTCATCCACAAATTATTTCCACCATCCTCAATGTGCGTGCCTCGTGTCCATGTCTAACATCTTTTCGTGTCGGCCGTGACAGCCTCGGGTCCGACCCCGGTGACATTCTTATTCCATTCTATTTACAATTACATTATCGTCTATTCCATGTCGGACACTCCCGACAAAATCAAATTCCTAAGCTAAACCTATTCTAACCAATGACAGCCCCTGACTCCTTCCCCCTGGCCACGACAACCCGTCACCACCACATCTCCATCATCACCACCATCACCTGCTTCCCAACCACGACCTCCACCGGCCAACCCCTTCCGACCCGTTGCCCCGACCTCCTCGCTCCTCCCCGCAGCACCACTATCTCGGCAACCACCGACCACCACCATCCCGACCATCACCGGCGTTCGACGCCGGCGAACCCACACACCACCAGCAACACAGACCCGTAACTGCCACACCGAGACCCCGACCAACTTTGGTCGACACCACCGCCACCATGAACGGCAGATCCAAAAATCCAAAAATCCCAAAATAATTAAACCACCACCACCACTAACCTGCCTCGCCACCGTCCACCGCCACCGTAGTTCCGCCGCAGCCGCGCCTCTTCCCCATATTCAGCCCTATCACCGCCGTCCAGCGCCGCGACCACCGTGGCCGAGAACGAGCCTCCGCACTTCGCCCGACCTCCGCCCTGGCTCACGAGCGCCGCACCCCTCTTCTTCCTCCCTCTCCCAGATCTGCGTCGGCGCCGAGCTATTTTTTCGGCCACCCCAATGACTCCGTCGTGTCTGCGCCCGTCGCCGCTCCACTCCTCCTCCGATCATCCACCGTGCGCCGCCCGGTACCGACCCAGCACCGCGCGAGCCGGCAACCCCCGCCGCGTCCGCTGTAGCCAGGAACCCCGTCCGCCGCGCCTGGAGTCGCGTCCGGCCCACTGCGCTGGAGCAGCGACGAGCCCGCCGACCAAAACCCCCGCTTCCCTCCGCCTACGCCACCGCCTCCGACTTCCCAGCGCGGCGCCGCCCAGTTCTTCCGCGCTGGCCATCTTTCCTTCGCCACCGGACCGCCGTCCACCGCCCGCCGACGAGCCGGCCTCCGCCTACCCGACCCTCTCGAAACCCACTCTCTGCAAATGTTCCCTTCTCTTCCCCCTTTTCTTTTCTATTTAGGAACAGAAGGTTGTGCTTTTAGTGTTTTTTTTTACTTTATTTTTTTGTTTGTTTAGTTTCTGTTTTGTAATTACTATTATCATTCATTATTATTATTATAATTTGATTTATTATTATTATTATTCATATTATTATTATTATTATTATTATTATTATTATTATTATTATTATTACTTTATTTATTTGTTATTGTTACTGTTAGATTTTTGTGTGTTTTTATTAGTTGGTTTATTATTTGTTTTCTTCCTATAGTACCTATTATTACTATTATTATTATCATTATTATTTTGCTTTCTTGTCTTTTGGGTTGACTGTCTGGATGCCTTGTTTCTCACTATTATTATTATTATTAGTATGTTTACTATTATTGTTATTATAATTAATGTATTTTTTAAGCAGTGTATTTTTAAACCTATAAATTCTTTCGAATTTTGGTTATCTCAAAAACGTTCTTTTAGTCTTTATATATTTTCTCAAATAAATTTTGAGTTAATCCAAATATAGTTTACTACTAACAAAAATCACTTTTACGAACCTAGAAGTTTTACCTAAAATAATTATTATTTTTTTCCTATAATATTTATCTACCAATATTTCAACTAAATAAAAATATAGTTTCCACCAGTTCTATTTTTCGACGAACTTAGTGTTTTAGCCAAAAATGATTTTTCTTGACTTTTAGGTCTTTTCCCATAAATATTATTTAATAATAGAATCTAGGTTCAAATATTATAAGTATTTTTGAATATTTGTATCTATATTATTTATTATTTCTTCCTTGATTTTCCCTTTCCATGACTAAATCCATTATTCCTATCCCCCTACCAATTCTGTCCTACCATATGTCTACACAAACTAATTTGACCCTTCTGGACCCAATGGAACTGTCCGTACCATCAGCAGAGGTCCCCTTATCTAGTTGTTGCACCGAAGTTGCAGATCATGCCACCATGATTATCGCAGCACACCAGGCGCTCTACCAGGCAAGACACCTTGCCATTCGCTGTTTACTTATTTTAGCTCATATTTCATGTATTATTTATTTTCTTTATGCAAAATAAACTGTGATACATGGCATAACTGTTAGAACTTACTGTTCATTTATATTCCCTGCTGTGTATTATTTTCTTACAAATTAAACCTAGAGTTAAGGGACCACCATGTGTGTTGCATTCATTGGCCTTGACACATTGTAACACGAGGTTGTGTGTCGCATGTAGAACACGGAAGTACATGATTGGCTGGCCACCAGTACGTACAAGCCGTACGATATGAATAACCGCTAATAGAGGTTGCATGTTAGTTTGACTTAGCGGTTATAGTGGTCTTGTGTTGTGGATACAACACAGTAGGTATTGGGCGGGGAGGACAATTCCTTAGCGTATGGGCTTCGATGTACTTCCCTTGTGACCCAGACTCTCCGCTGGAGATACGGGGTTGATGACCCAAGCTCTTCCTGCTGGGGCCTCTGGTGCCCAAAGGGGGACTATGCCGATCCTATTCAACCAGGGTCCATGTGCAGGAAGGATTGTTCTTAACTACATTTCACTTAGAACGGTAGGCTACCTTATCCGTTAGGTACGAGTACTTTTGGTTTGGGTACTTGTATCTGACCGTGGCTTGGAACAATAACTTATCGCGGATTAGTTTGTCACATCTTGTCCTTGTTTGGTTGTAGGTGTGACTTACTACTCCGATGAGAAGGTATTGAACCTTGTTGGGGTCCGGATACCATATTGGATTTATAGCATGGGAAGATACGTTACCGTGAATTAGTTTACCATCTTCTGTCCTTGTTTGGTTGGGGGGATGGTACGCTCGTTCAGTAGGTGCGTATTGGACCATGTTATAATTTGATTTACTTATTTATTTGAGCAATATTTATTCAGTTTATATGGCATGATATTATGTGTCTTGTTACGTCCCTCTGAGGACCTGGTTATCTCCCCAGGTGTGTGCTATTGTCTTTTGTAGGTGCTCTAGCTTTAGCCGTGATCATCGCTACTTCTTCGAGGATGATTGCATTTGGATCGTCTTCGCTTCGCTCGCCACTCATTTCATTTTCCATGTATTTTATTTCCTTATTTTGTTGGTAGTGGATTTGTCTCCGCCCAACATATTATATCAAGACAATTCATTATATTATATGATATCTTTTATTCATTTATTTTGCGTGGATGAGATTAGTTATGGTTCTACTGCATTTTACAGCTTATGTATTCACACGAGATTTCCATATATTGGAGTATACTTCGTATGAATACAGCTGGCATGTCTACGTTCCTAATCCTACGTATTTTGGGACTGGGGCGTTACATGCTAAGAAGCTTAGCAAGGGATATTTGTGGACCTATTATCCTTGGCGTACCCTGGTTCGGGATACGGATAATAGGATGAAAGGAAACCAACATATTTGCTCAGAGGTGATGAGAATATGGCAAACATGAGGGTTTTACCGTGGAATCTTCCTGCTCAGAGGTAATGAGAACATGGCAGGGGAGACTTCACGGAAGATATTTGTGGTCGATAGCGGACATTTGTGGTCAACGGAGGACATTTGTGGTCGATAGAGGACATTTATGGTCAACAGAGGACATTTGTGGTCAACAAAGGACATTTGTGGTCAACAGAGGACATTTGTGGTCAACAGAGGACATTTGTGGACCTATTATCCTTGTCGTACTCCGGTTGTGAAAAGCATCCGGTCGAATATTGAGTTTGTGAAAAGCAATGTCGGGATTTAATCCTGGCATGTCTTTATAGCTCCAGGCGAACACATCAATGTATTCTCTGACAAGTTCTAGCAGCGACTCCCGTTCTTCGTCTGTTAGGCTTTTACTGACGAAAATTAGTTTTGGAGAAGATTCGCTACCGAGGTCAACTTGTATAACCTCATCTTCAGTAGGAGGTTCTCTCAGTTCGAACCGCTTTTCCCATTGTGCGTCCAATTGCTGAGCCCACGGCTCTAGCTCAAGGATCTCGAGGATGTCTTCGTCTTCCTCGTAAGCGTCGGCGAATGCCATGTTGACTGACATGACTTGTCTGAACACATCTTCGATGCTGGTATCCGAATCGGAAGTTGGTGATCCGGTTGAATGTGACTGCCAGTCGCATTCTTCATCTAAACTTTCAGGGGTCATAGTAGGCGTTACATTCCCTAACCCGCATCGAGTTTTGCTATAGTAGTTCCGTGGTTTGCCCGCCGGGACTGGCGGCTTCAAAGGTAATCGTCGCCCAGTGCCGTAGTTCGAACCTGGCGTCGTCTCCAGATCATACCCCTATTTCTGCATGAGATATTTGGATTGGGGGCTATAGAGATACAGAGACAGTCTCTCGGCGTCTGACCTGAGGTCGACTTCCTCTATGGTGAGGGGATGCGGGTTGTTCGTCCGGCCGAAGATGATCGGATGATCTCCTCCCTCGATTATTCAGTAAGCGTCTTCTACTGGAGTAAGCTGGATCGCGGTGTACACATTTGTCACTTGTGTGTGTAGGTGAGTGCCTATACCGTGTTCCATAGCATACATTGTACATAGCTTATTGAGCTCGGTGTAGTTCAAAGATAACCCTTTATTGACGAAGTAAGGTATCTTTTCTAGGGGGATTACATCATCAGCGGAGGGGACATCAGTGTGGGCAGCCACATACTTGGCTAGGTCCGGTTCCTCTTCGGCTACCCTCTGTGTAAATGATGACTGAGAGGACGACCTGGGAAGCTTGATTGTCAGTGGTTCAGTTGATGGGGCAGAGCGTGGGGTTGTTGGCAGACTAGCGATCCCCAGTTTGGCATTTGATGTGAGCGAGGAGTGGCCGGTTCGCTAGAAGTGTCAGACCTTGCATCGGGGTGACGACCCTTCTTGGGAAGGCATATCGTCAGTGGCCTATCGGAGGGATTGAGCTTCTCCGTTTGGGGTTGACAGACTCTCGGCAGTCTGATTGTCAATGGCCCCGTTGTGGGTCTCGGCACTTGGCCTGACCTTGGCAGCCGGATTGTTATCTGTTCCTCTTGCGCCGAGAGGCTGATCGCGTCCTTCCGTAAAGTGGCAGTAAGGGGTACGGACCTGCCTGGTTTGCGAGCTTGGAGGTGGATCGTCAGAGGTTCATCTGATCCCGAAGCTGTCTCGGTATGAGCTTGTTCATTTCCTTCATCAAGGTGCCTCTTTGACTTTTCGTATAGGCAGGAGTCCGAGTAGTAAGATTTGACCCCTTTGAAGGGATCGATGTCAGCAAATTTCGTCTTCACGAAGCCGTGTTTGTCGACATATTTGAAGTACTGGTGTAGCGTGGAAAGCACGATCATATAATCGTGTATCCATGGGCGCCCCAAGAGGATGTTATAACAAGTGTTTGCATCTATGACGTAACAGGTGACTTCGGATTGGAGGTCGCCAATTTGACACTTCAGACGAATCTTCCCAATAGGGTAGCTCATGTCCGAATTGAAACCGCTGATGGCGGTGCTTGTAGGTGTCAGACGATGCATTGGGATGCGGAGATGATGTAGCAGACCTTTCGGGATGATGCTTATGGAAGAGCCAGGATCTATGTGCATCCGATCCACCTTCACGTCGCCGATGTATCCCGTGTAGTATAGCGGGCGATCATGTAGGTTGGTCTTGATGAGCATATCTTGCGGAGTGAAGACGATGTTGGGCATTGCTCCCGTGCAGGCGCTATCTTGGAGATCGGCAGGCAGATTTTCTCCTGAGATGTTGACTTGAGCCAGGTATGCGTCGGTGTTTTGGAGTGCATCGCTCAAAGCCGCACGAACATCCTTGGAGAGTCTCAGGAGCTCGTATAATGACAACTTGGCCGGTGTGTTGGCCAATTGTGCCAAGATGTCGAAGTTGTAGGGCTTCTCCAACCCTTGGGCTGCCTCTTTTCGGAGGTATTTGTCGAAGCGAGTCTCCTTCGGCCTAGGCTTGTCGGTCGTCGAAGGCTGAGCTAGTCCCGGAGCATCAGTTGTAGTGGGTTGATGATCTTCAGCTGGATTGTCAACCACAGGTTGGGATTGTGCCCCAGACCGTGTGACGACGGCTGTAACTTCCTCGATGTCTGCCGAGATTGTGTGGCAGGTCCTAACTTTTCTACTTTTCTTTTTGTCGGTGGTAGATGGTGTGGGCCGAGTCACTTCTGACACCAAGTCTGGATGGATCCACATGACCTCCCCTCGTAATGTGGTGAGGGGTACTAGACCGGCAATCGTGTGTAGCATGATGAATATAGCGATGATAATGGCAGTACTTTGGATTCTCCATCTCTGCCGGCCGTGGTTCCCGTCTTGGTGGAGGAAGCTGAATTCTGTCCCTTGTATGAGCATGTCCAAGATGGGCCGGACGTGACTGTCTTCGAAGAAGTAAGTGATTTGCGGCCATTGTTTGTCTGCGGGCTTCGGCTCAGGTTTTTGTGCTGTATCGGCCACCATAGCCTGCTTTCCCTTGCTGTCCCGATTGTTGGAGGGGCTACCCCCATTATCGTTGTTGGGACGCTTGCCCTTGTTTTCTCCTTCCGAGATATGAAATCCCAGTTGGCGAGCCTTCTTCAGTCGTTCTTCGGCGCTTGTGGCGCTGATGATGAACGTCTTCCAATCTTTGAATTGACTTTCGCCCATCCAGAGACTGATCGTTGGAAGCAGTCTCTTTTGGCAAATTTCAATCAAAGAGGAATCTGGATTTCCGGAGGGCAGCTTCATAGCGGTTTGGCAGAACCGCTCAATGTAGTTCCTTATTAATTCTTCTCCCCTTGGACGACGTCCATGAGAGTGGACTTGTGACGTCCTGTCCTACTTCATAGAATCTCTCCAAGAACAGGCGCTTGAAGCCGGGAAAGGAGTGGATGCAGTTGTCTGGCAGATTGCGATACCAATCGAAAGCGACTCCTTCCAATGCCCCAATGAATAATCGCGTGAGGATAGAATCATCATGGGGCAGATGGTCAGTAGTGACCTCAAAGTAAGTGATGTACCGACTTGCTGAGGTCTTACCATCATACGGGTTGATATTGAACGGCTTATATTTTGGTGGGAATGGAACATCCCTCCATTCGGCAGGGTATGGTTGCCGCATTCTGAGGTCTTGAGCATTTTCTCGGGCATGGAACATGGCTCGGAGCTCCTGGATCTCTCTTCTTACTTCTCGGGCCTCATCTGTCGCAGTAGGGGCTACTATTTCGGGAGGATTATTGCCCGGATTTGGTGCCGCTGAGTTCGAGTCCGCATGACCGCGGGACCCGTGCTTGTTTGGCCAGGCGTTCCTCCTTGCAGAGTTGGAAGAGCGGCTTTGATTTCATCTACAGACTTGACCAAGGCCTGCAGTATAGCCTCCAAAGTATCGATGCGTTGGCGATCGCTGGAACCACCTTAGTTGCTGTCCGTCATGAATGCCGTCCTTACATGAGGAGTGATGGAAGGAACGGTGGAGGATGTGCCCTCCGAGTCATACCCATGCACCGAGAAGTCATCGGGGTAGGTGGGAATGTTCTCTTCGGGCTCGGACTCGGAGGGAACGGTATCCCCAGCCTCAGAGCCTGCTTCATCTTGAGAGTCATGGATGTCCTTGGGGACATCAGCATCTGTTGTATCTGATGGGAGAGTTGTTTCCCCGGGCTCGGCTCCTTGAAACATCGGATTGTTGTGGATGTTCGGAGGAGTGCTACCCCCAGTTCTCATGACCCCTAGCGAGGTGGATGATGAATTTCCCATTGCAGCAGATTTTGTCTTTGAACGGGTGTGTTAGAATATTCCGGTGGAGGACAGTCGTTTAGACGACAGTTTCTTAGCTGCAGTGGTTGATATCTTGGGGCTGGAGATGCTTGTCTTCTTTTCTCTCCCCTCGGCAGGGATTTTCTGAGTGGAATTGCAGGAGACAACAGGAGGTGCCTTGTCCTCTGAGCTCGGATGCTGTAGTCTTTGGAAGACTGACGGCCGATCTTCCGTTGCTGCCGCGTTGTTGCAACAGCAGTTGACGATGATTTGGGTGCAATGATGTCCAAGCGAGGACTCTTTGCACGCCGAGGCTCCTTCTCTTTCCTTGCGCTTGCGGAGGATCGCCTCACGCAGGTCAGAGGAACCACTTTGTCCTTCTGCCGCCGGGGGCTGGACTCGAGCGGTTCTATACAACTTTCCATCAGAGGCCCGTGTGATAATCAACGGGACGCCCCGATAGTTAGAGGTTAGGACAGCTGTCTGGGCTTGGTGAGCCCGCGCTGCCCTAGACTTCCTCCTTTTAGCACTTGCGGGTGCGTAATAGGAGGAGTCCAAGTTGAATACCATATCGTCTGGCTTATCATCCAGAGAACCATCAGAGTCATGACCGCATGAGAGACGGTCGAAGACTGATCGAGAGAAGCGTGGAACGGACGCTATGTGGCTAGAATTGGGTACCGTGCAGGCTGTCTGCATGCGGTTGTCTTCTGCCGTTGGATGAGTTGTTTTTATGCGGCTAGGAGTCACGACCGTACAGGCTGGCCGCATACGGTTGGCAATTGTGGCCGTATGGGTTTTCTGCAAGCGATTGACTTTCTTAGCCGCATGAGTTTCATCCATGTGGTGGGCAACTATAGCCGCATAGGCTATGCGGCTGACAGATGTGGCCGCATGAGTTTTCTCCATACGGCTGGCAGAAGTAGCCGCATGAGCTTTCTTCCTGCGGCTGATACCCTTATGCGGCTCGGATCTCATAGAGTTCCTCTTTGCCCCTGCAAGTCCAGCGTCATAGTGTTTTCTTCTGCCGGACTTGGGGACAGCAGAGTTGTCTATGGTGTGAAGTGGGGCCGCAGGAGAGTCTTTCTCGCCGTCTTGAGCAACAGAGGGTATTTCTGCAAGAGCTTCAGTAGGAACAAAGGATCGGGGTCTCCACTCCTTACTTGCCTTCTTTGTGCGGGCTCGCTTCTGGACCGGGCCAGCGCTCTTGTCGGAGAGCATTTCTTCGAACGCCTGTTGGTCGAACCGGGCGACCATCTTCTGTTGTGTGGAGCCAAGCTTGGCTGCATCCGATTGCGTCACCAACTCCTCAGCCATGGAGAAGTTAGTCCCCAGCAGAGTCGCAATCGTGTTTTCCATTGATTGTAAAAGTACAGAACAGTTTTATGGAAGGACTGAACTTAGACTCACAATACAAACTCGCTTGTACAAAGAAAGCCTAGGGACGAAAACCTAGGTACAGCAATCTAAGTACAATTGTTTATTTTAGATTCTGGGGGGTGACGATAAAGGCTCGGGAAGGCGATGGCAGCCCTGCCTTACTCCTTGGACGATCGGTATGCAGCCTTGGTTCCTGTGACGAAAGGGTTGGCGTTGACGAAGAAATGCTCTTCCTGCTCTCCTCGTATTGCTCTTCTGGCTTCTCTCTTTCTGTGTATTCCCTCTCTGATTATTGGGGGAGTCTCTCTGTCTATCTCTTTCTCTGATAGCGTATATATTTTTCCTTGTATATATTGCAAGGGAATGGCACCCTGCTATTTATAATAGTGGGGAGCATCATTAGGGTTTGGATGATTACCCATTCTCAAAGTGGCGGCAGCCTGATGCTTAATCAATCTGGACCATTAGTTTTAATCGTGAAGGATCTGGGCCATAAATGGGGATAGCACTGAATCCTGCGAATGATTAATGCTGATTGCTTTAAATCTTCATGATTGGTTGTGTCAAGCTTGGATCTCTCACCATGTGTCCCATTGGCTTGATTATGAATGATATGACCTGATCTCATTAATTATGAGGATAACGTTAAATATGGTCATTGGGATCTGGTAAATCTCTGATTGATTTGCATCTCATAATCATCCTTGCTACCAGCTGTCAAGTCGTTGGGGCAATTGAATCTCTGCCACGTGTCTTAATGATGGACTCTGCCAGAGCCGTATGATATCCATGAACCGCATGAGACAGCATCTCAGTGAGCCGCATAGGTATAGTATTGGTGAGCCGCATGGGATGGTTTCTCGGTGAGCCGCATAAGTGTAGTACTCGCGAGCCGCATGGGATGGCTTCTTGGTGAGCCGCAGGAAGACGATTCTTGCCAGCCGCATGAAGCTGTTCTTCTCTGGAACCGCATGGGGGTAGCCACGTGTCAATCTCGGATCGTGTCAGAGATTTTTTCCTATTCCCAAAGAGTCTGTCATTATGACAGGGCCATTATGACACTTCATGTCAGAGCCGTCAGCTGTCAAATCATGGCAGAGCATTAAATAGGGCCATTACTCGATGGCCAGCTGTGTGAAGGGGTCTCATGGGGGCACGTGGCGTTGATCGAGCCGCATATCTCTGTTGGTCGAATGTGAGCCGCATGTACTTCTGAACCGCATACGGCTAGGGGGTTCTTTGAACCGCATAGGACTGTCCCTATGTAAGCCGCATGGACTCTCCTATCCTGAGCCGCATGAGACTAAGAGTCTCTCTGAACCGCATGGGACTGCTCCTGTATGTGCCGTATGGGGTTCTCCTGTTTCGAGCCGCATAGATCATCATTCTGATATTTTCCATGCTTCTACACGCATAAGCGACTACCTTACCATGCTGCATCAAGACACATCCTAATCCCTTGCCGGATGCGTCGCAATAAACTGAAAACCCTCCCGTCCCGTCGGGAAGAGTGAGAATGGGAGCCGTCATCAATCTCCGCTTCAACTTCTCAAATGAACTCTGACACTCTGCTGTCCAAGCAAACTGTATGTCCTTACGGGTCAACTGCGTCAGTGGCGCTGAAATTCGAGCAAAGTCTGACACAAACCGTCGGTAATAGCCGGCCAATCCGACGAAACTCCGAACTTCTGCGACGGTACTAGGTACTGGCCATGTCTTTATAGCCACTATCTTCTGGGGATCAACTTCCACTCCACCTCTGGTGATGATATGACCCAAGTACGAGATACGATCCAACCAAAACTCGTACTTACTGAACTTCGTGTACAACTAGTGCTCCCAGAGAATCTGAAGAACTACACGAAGATGCTGCTCATGCTCTGCCTCGTTCTTGCTATAGACTAAGATGTCATCTATGAACACTATCACGAACTGGTCCAAATAGGGCATGAAGATACGATTCATGAGGTCCATGAATACGGCCGGCGCATTGGTCGCTCCAAATGGCATAACAAGGAACTCCCATTGTCCGTATCTAGATCTGAATGCTGTCTTCGGGATGTCCTGCTCTCTGACTCTGATATGATGGTACCCTGATCGCAAGTCAATCTTCGAGAATACTGTCGCTCCCTTGAGCTGATCAAATAAATCATCTATCCTTGGCAAAGGATATCTGTTCTTAATTGTTACAGAGTTCAAGGTACGATAATCAACACATAATCTTGACGTACCATCCTTCTTCTTCATAAGAAGCATCGGGGCTCCCTAAGGTGATCCGCTAGCACGAATGAATCTCTTGGTTCTAAGTTCTTCAATCATCTTGTATAGGACCTCTAACTCTGATGGTGCCATCCTATAGACTCTCTCTGACACTGGTGCCGTCCCTGGAAATAAGTCGATTGTGAACTCTATCTCTCTCTCTCTGGGGGCATGCGTGGAAGCTCTTCGGGAAATATGTCAGGAAACTCTTCTACAACTCTGGGAAACTGAACTGCTGCTGCTTCGGCCATCCGCAATGCTGGGGAAGAAGGTTCTACTCTGCCTCGAGAAAATGAAAACTCTGGCTCACCGGGAATAATAAAAATAATCTTGCCGACATGGCAATCTATTCTAGCATACTGGTCCCTCAACCAATCCATTCCTAGGACTACATCATAATCGGCTATCGGAAACTCTATCAATCTAGCGGGAAACTCTCTACCGCTAACTACGATTCGATACGAGAAAAACACCCTATCTACACCTACAAGTCCGTTACCAGTAAGTATATTGAGCCTTACTGATAATGACTCGGGCTCCAGTCCTATCCGTGTCGCGAATCGTGCAGACATAAATGAATGCGATGCACCTGAATCAAATAATACTGATGCAGGAAAAGAGTTGACGAGAATGATACCTGCCACCACCTCACCTGATGCCAACTCCTCTTCTACGGCCAAAGCCATCGCTTGACCGTGCCCTCTGGGTGCTGGTCCCCTCTGCTGGAAACCTCTCTGGCGGTTCTGAACCTGAGCTTGGACCTGGGCATACTGTTACGGTCGCTGCTGCTGGAATGCCTGAGCCTGAGACGGCAATGGCCTCGGAGGCTGATACTGCTGCTGCTGTACTGGTGCTGGTCCCCTCACCGAGGGACTAGTCTGGGCCGATGAGGATGAACCGGCTCTCTGTGGGTAGGACCCTATTATGTGATCCGGTGCCCCACAAGCCAAACACAATCCTTGTGCTCGGCGACATTCTGACACTACATGCCCTGGCTTCCCATAATGAGTGCAGCCCATTGTGGAAGACTGCCTCCGCTTCTGCTGCTGAGGATACGTCGGAGTCGAATGCTGAACCGACGTAACTGATGCTGCCCTCCTCGGAGGTCCAATGGTCAAGGCCCTAGCTGCCGGGGCTGGGGCTGAGGACTGGGTCATCTGACCGTGGGACCGCTTCTGTCCTCCAGTTCTGTCTACAATTCTCTGCGAGGTGTACTCATGCCTCTTAGCTGCTTGCAAAACAGCATCAAAGGTCTGATGCTCAAACTGCTCTACTGCTAGAATGATCTGTAGGTGGAGTCCCTGCTGGAACCGCGGTGCTCGATCAAACTCGGTTGCCACCAAAGTGGGAGCAAACCGACTCAGTCTTGAAAACTCGGTTGCATATCCATCGACCGTCCAGCTCATTTGCCTGAGATTGGTGAACCTCGTCTGTAGGTCGTGCCGAGCTACAGCATCGAAGTACTTGATCTGAAACTTGTCACTGAATACCGCCCACGGGACAGGCGTTGCCAATCCAACTGCTATCATCGCCCACCAGGTGTGGGCTAGGTCCAATAACTGTAGGCACACCACAGCTACCTTCTCTCCTTCTGGAGTCTTGGCTGCATCTAAGATAATCTTAATGTCCTGGAGCCACGCATCAGCTGCAATAGCGTCTTCACTCCCATCAAAGAATGGAGGGTTGAGGCACTTGAAACTACTAGCCGCACTGTTCCCTTGATAACCAACACGGCCCATGGCATCATGTACTGCCTGGTGCAGGGCATCGCCCCGACGATCTTGAGACGCAAGCAATGTCCTGATGAGACACACCAAGGTTCCATCGTCAGGCTCTGCAGGCTGGACTGGCTGAACTGGAGGCTCGGGGTCCCCAGAATGCATGACTCGGGAGGCCGCTCCAGAGTGTTGGGCTTGGTCTCCAGGTTGCTGCTCGTCCACTAGAGGTGCTCCGCCTTGCCGATCGGCAGAAAAATGTCGCTGAAGAAACGACATGGGGAACAATAAGAAAGGACCATGATAGATCGAGGATATAAACAAGTGATCAGGTCAAGGATTCTGAAAGATCAGAAGGCACGGGTAGAGATCAAGGGTGAGTGCTGATTGAGACATCTATCCGGTAAACCCCCACACATCTTGATCTTCAAGACCTGCATGGGCCACCACTTAAACCGTGTCACGCCCCAAAACCAGAATACTGGAGAGCGGGGGACAGACACAGCCAGCTACGTACATTGAAGTGAATCTCACCTCGCAATACGGTCACGGCTGTCTAGATGCATGAGGGTTTACTATAAGCCATCAGTCTCTTAAGGTCAATAACAAGCCTAGTGTCTCAATCTCAAGCAACAAGTAGATATAACAAGATGGTAGATCATCAGACATACAAGGTAAGGCGTCCCATACATTACATATTCAGATGATCATGAAGCTAGTTATACAAAATACGAAGACTAGCAAGAGTTTAAGTCATACATGATCAACCCTAGGATTTGTCAATCATGCTACAGCCCGTAGGCAGACAGTAAGTAAAGTTGCAAACGAGCTAACACTTGCTCGGCGGCTAAACGCCTCAAAAGAATATTTTTACAAGGGAGTGGGAGAGCAAAATAAAAATCCACTCGTTGTCGGGATTCCTTCTAGTGTTCACCATCTGGCAGAAAGGTTGGAAGATCCTCGGTAGCTGCTCCAAAATCTGGCCATACAAAACCAGCTGGGTCAGACCCCAGAAAGAGCAAGTACCACAAAGGGGGCTTCACTTAAGAACTAAAACCAGCATGTCAGCACATAAAGTCATAGGTGAAATAACATAAGACATGAGTTAAAGAAAACAGGATGATAAACGATAAGATAACTAGAGAACTATTCCGGTAACCAAGTTACAACCCGTAAACCAAACAAGGACCGGGGTTGTAACCCTTCGCCTGAACAGAACTTAGCCTCGAACCAATTATCGATAAAGTAAGGCATAAACAAGCATGTCCGGAGATATCCATGCGCCGGATCTAGGCAAGACTAGACAAGATAGGACTCCATCCATCATTCACGGCCAAGCAAAGAGTACGGCTTGATACTTAACTAACTAGGGTTATCACAAGCTTAGTTACTAGCAAGATGCAATGAGGTACGCCTATGGCCACAAGCCTTGCAGACTATCCAGGTTATCCAGACGCAAGGTTCAAGATTAGAGTTATCATATCTTGTTAGGTGACTTGGATGCAACACATGACAGTATGCATAGTAATCGTTTCATGTAGTGCCCCACATAGCAGTGAGCTGGAAATGTGCCCTACTCGTCGGTAGGCTACAAGTCCATCAAGGAAGACGCCCAGATAACGGGATTACTTGTAACCGGAATACCTCTCTATATGCTCTACTTGGTCAATCTAGTCATTAACCTAGTCAGATTCAGTATGAATCCCTGACCGTGGTAACCAGGGATACATGTCCTAGACATGATGCGAGACAAGACTGGTTGCTTATACAAGCATATTCAATACAATCACCCACGGTGTCAAGAATTTACTTAGCATGTCATGTTAGCTGTCGTAACAGCGTATCAAGGTTATCATGTCAAGATTACTTGTCAAGGGTACACCACGGCGGGTCACCATCATGTCATGTTACTTCTCAAGATTACTTATCAAGGCAAGGGTGCGTCACAACGGACCATCATCAAGAATTATCGTATTAATTTACTTGTCAAGAGTGTACCACGGCGGGTCACTATCAAGAGTTATCCTGTAAGGTCATAATGCCATTTCGTGTTTATGCAGGTGCACCACAACGGGTCACTAATCATGCAATTCCATCACTAAGCCGTGTTCAGATTCACATTCATAAACAATGTCATGCTCACATCGGGTTCATGTCGAGTTTACATCAAAAAGGCGTAAGAATATAAAATGGGTGCAAAGAATCATAAAAAGTGGGATATGGGGACATAATACGCCCAAGGGTGAGGAGCGAGGGGTACTATGGCCAACAAGTGGCATTAGCCAAGTTGCGCCAGGGTAACAGGTTGCGCCAAGGCAAGTAGGGTCAAGTCCAGTTGCGCCTGAACATCAGGTTGCGCCTAGGCACTAGGGGTGCCAATCACTAAAATGCACAAGGTCGGGTCAAGTTGCGCCAGGAAGAGTCAGGCCAAGTCATGTTGCGCCAGGCACTAGACTGCACGAGGCTAGATTGCACACGAGTTAGACTGCACACGAGTCAGACTGCACAAGAGGCTAGACTGCGCACGAGGCTAGACTGCGCACGAGTCAGACTGCGCACGAGTCAGACTGCGCAAGAGGCTAGACTGCGCACGAGGCTAGACTGCGCACGGACTGCGCACGAGTCAGACTGCACAAGAGGCTAGACTGTGCTGTGCTAAAGAGCGCGTGCAACTCAGTAGCGCAAGCTAAAAAGCTTGTGCACACTGCTCACTGTCTTCTCCAAATCAGCAAGAACTCCATGGTTTGAACCCATAGCTTCAAAAGTCTATAACTTGGTCAAAACAAGTCCAAATCCAACTTTCAAATGGTCAAAATTGGGTAGAACGAAATTCTCTTCAACATGGAACTATCAAAATTTGAAAACAAAGAAGTTTGATAGATCAAAACCACCAAAATCAGAAAATGACCAATTTCTAGATCTACAAAAATCAAAGCCTCAAAATGGAAAATGACAAGTTCTAATGTGTCTTAGAAACATGAGAAGAAGCTATTGGAACAATAAAAATGGATTCTCTTGTGGAAGCAAGTTGCACTTGCCTAAGGGGTGTTCTTGGTTGGTGGTGGGTTTAATGGAGAATGAAAGAGTAAATGAGAAAGTGGAGGAGAGAGAAAAGTTATGTAGGTTATAAAGGGGGATGGTGGTGGGTTTAATATGATGAACCAAAGAATAAACCAAGCCAACCCAAAATAAACCAAGTCAAACCATTACATGCCATGATGAACCTAATCAAGATTAAACTGAAATTAGCTAGCCAGACAGGAAAATAAAATACATGTCAGGATTTCGTATACGTATACTGAAAATACGTAGAACGAAAAATGGGGGTGACAGGCAGAGGGGAGAGCGGGAGTACGGATGGTCGGAGGGGGCAGCTGTAGTGCCCCGTCCCTACATCGTACCCCATTTCCGTCCACGGGGTGCGCAAGAAAGAAACACTGTCGCTATCGATTCGGTCGGGACAGATAGGTCGGAATCGGCCGAGTCGATCGAACTGGAACGGTTGAATTAAGACCCATTCTACGTTATGGAATGGCTTCTTCGGAACCAAGTTCCATATTCAGCGGGTTGCGCCTCGAGGATTGGCTTTGCGGATGAGTCGGGAGAGACCTCCCGTTGCTCTGATTTTCATGCCGCACTTAATTTGGCTTTGGCGTTGGTTTTCATGAATTCGTTTTTCGTGAATGTTTTTCGAATGGGTTTTCGTGACTTGCGTTTTTGAGCTTCGCATTCATATCGAATTTCTTTGAATTATACAGTGTTCTAATCAGTTGCTTATGCGATTGCAGGTGATCACGTAGGCGACGTCAGCACAGCCAACCGGTCGCTCGCTTGAAGCAAGGCTAAGGCGAGTGGCTGACCTCCTTCGTCTCGTCCCTCTACTTCAAAACCAATATGAAGTAAAATGAATGCTTGTCACAATAGTATAGAATCAAGGAAATTGTGGCACGATTCTTCATGAAATACTTGCTATCAAACTGCTGGAATTGAAAATATAAAACGTATTTTCTTATGCAAATTTACTTAGCCTATGCAAAATAATGAATGAATCGATTAACGTTTATCGCAACGATACGGCTAAGTAAGCAAATCGACTAAGTTCAAAAGAAAACGGTCATTGGACAACTTGTCGACAAGGTGAAGTTTTCTCGAACGGTTGCCTAGGCCAAGGGACCGATTCGGTCCGGAGGAACGAGTGTAGAAAGTGCCAGCCTTTCATCGGCGCGAGTTAGGTAGGAACTTTCGCACAGGGCTCGCTACCCGACGCGAAAGGGTCACCGTCTAACCCAGCTATAGTCCGCGATGGCTTGACACTGCCAGTAGCCTTCACACCCTTTCACTGCCTAACAAATACATGGGACACGGGATTGATATGATAGTTGCTTAATGTTATACAATTTCATATGCTTGCCTGAAAACATGTTGACATGCAATTGATCAGGATGGTTAGAAAGATCACATAAAAGGCTAGCTAACATGTTTATAAAACTTCTTGAATCAAATGCAGAGCTTGAATTTAATTAGCCATTCGCCAGTACATGTGTTCGTACTGATTCTCGCTCTTTGTAGGACCCGCGAACTAGGAAGGACGTGCCAACTAGCTCGACGACGTTCGTGACTTTTGAAGCTTCGGCCGTGCATCGAAGACTTTTCTTGCGACTCTACTTTTGAAGGCTCTCGACAGTCCAAGGAAGATGACTCAGCGTCCCTCCCATCCAGGTCACTGGAGTACTTTGTTGTATCTGAAGGATATGTGCAATATATGGAACGGCTATCTCATCGGCACTCTTTTGTAATCGAGTCATGTTGTAGCCCGTACGGCATGAGTCTTGTACTAGAGTCTGTAAAAGATGTCCATTATCAATAAAGAAATAAGTTTCTTTTACTTAATATGTGATTCAATTTGTCTGCGTACTCTCTTAGATCTCGTGTCTCGGATTACCTTATGACTATGCCTTGTGCGATCGCAAATTAGGTTCGTACGGCATCACGCCCGAGGGACGACTATCGATTCGATGGAGTGTGTCGAGTTATAGTCTTAAAACTGTTGACCTCTTGTCGATGAGATGAGTTGTTCCATACGCTGAACCCTGGACATTTCTGAAACTAACGAGAGTTGTCTTTCCTTTTTCCCTGCAGTTGTGGGATCTTGGGCGGAGGACGAGACGAGCGCTTCCAGTGGCTCGAGTGCTTCTAGACTCGAGCATTTCGTCAACCCAACGGGAATGACGCCTACCGTAGCCGGACCTTCCGACGACCCGATACAACGTATGCTGCAAATGCTTGAAATGCAGCAACGTCAAAATGAGCTCCATCGTCAGCAAGCGGAGGCTCATCAGACTCAATTTGAGAATCGGTTCGAGGCTAAATTCAAGCTGCAGCAGCAGCAGCTGAATACCCTCTAGCAAATCATACAATATGTCGTGGACAACAATAACAATTCAACGATGACGCCTGTCATGACCCATCCTGCGGTTCGAACCAACGAAGCCGAACCAGAGGTGCCAGTGCTCTCACCTGCAGCACCGAGAAGTTCCAACTTTGACATGTCAAAATTTATAAAAAGCTGTCGTACTTCCTTCAACAGCACAGAAGATCCCTCGGTGGCAATCGATTGGTTAGAGGAGCTGGAAGATAAGTTCGAGCTTCTGGGTGTCGAGGACTCGAAGAAAGTCGCGTGTGCTTAACTTTTACTTCGAATGAACGCGTACGATTGGTGGGCTGTGCAGAAGCGGGCTATTCGACGCGAAGACGGGACGGCGACGATCTCCTGGGCTACATTCAAAAATGCGTTCGAGACCGAACATCTTTCTACAGTCGTACGACAGGAAAAAAAGAATAAATTTTTGCAATTAAGACAAGGGAATGTGACAGTGCGACAGTATGCGACTGAATTCAACAAACTAGCCAAATTTGCTAGAGACTATCTGCCTACCACTGCAAGTCGAGCTTGACGATTCGAAGTGGGCCTGCATTCTACTATCCGTGCGCATGTTTCGGTGCCTGAATATAAAACTTTAGGCGAGGCACTCAACCATGCCCTCCGTCTGGAGTCCGAGTATCCTCTTGCTACTATCGGCGCTGTTCACTTTAATAACAAATACGAGAGTAATACGGAAGGCGACAACGCACACAAGCGTCAAAACCGCGGCAACGGAGGTGGCAACCAGACGAAGGATCGAATGGTCTACAATTTCTGCCACAAGGAGGGGCACCTGGACACCGAGTACCGATTTAGGCATAGAGCATGTTTCGTGCGCGACAAATAAAATTGCGTCGCAAGGGACTGCCCGAAAGCTAGGCCGAACCATCGCCCCTAACAATACCATCAAAACCGAGGCCAAGCACCTCGGGATCCACCGACCGCATAACAGAATGGCCAAGACCATCGCCCCAATGCTCAGGGCCGCGTCTATGCCATGACACGAGACAAAGCGTTTGCATCTGATACAGTCGTGACAGGTATACTGCAATTCAATAATAAACCTGCTCGTATATTGTTTGATTCAGGTGCCATACATAGTTTTATATCGACGGACTTTGCCGTCGAGCACAAATTTTCTCTGACATCGCTGGGCCTCGATCTCACTTTTAACGTACCACCAGGCATGCCACTACTTGTAAATTTAGTCTGCAAAGATGGAATCATCTGTATAGGTGGTCAAAAGATCAGTCTCGATGCGATAGTTCTAGATATTAAGGACTACGACATCATTCTGGGAATGGATTGGCTCGGTCTATGCAACGCAACCATAGACTGCGCTGAAAAGAGGGTCACATTCCGTATACTCGGAGTGCCTGAATTCTGCTACTCGTGTGGTGAGGCATCGTCGACCTGCATGGTGATCTCCGTACTATCTGTTCGACGGATGCTGTATTTCGGGTACGAAGGCTATCTAGCTTTCGTTCGAGACATGCGACAGGATGGTGCAAACGCGGGTCAGACCGACAATATGGCAAAATTCTCCGATGTGTTCCCGTACGAGCTACCCGACATGCCGCCCGATCGAGAGATTGAGTTCACTATCGATACATTCCCCGATACCCAATCGATCTCGAAAGCTCCATACAGAATGGCCCCTGCAGAGCTAAAAGAACTCAAAGTGCAGTTATAAGAGTTGCTCGACAAGGGATTCATTCGACCCAGCATCTCACCCTGGAGAGCGCCCGTGCTGTTCGTCAAGAAGAAGGATGGCTCTATACATCTTTGTATCGACTACCGCGAGCTGAATAAAGCCACCATCCGGAACAAATATCCCCTGCCCCGCATAGACGATCTTTTTGATCAGCTTCAAGGAGCTACTGTGTTCTCTAAAATTGATCTGCGTTCGGGTTACCATCAACTCAAGATCAAGCCAGACGATGTGCCAAAGTCTGTCTTTCGTACTCATTACGGCCATTATGAATTTCTGGTAATATCGTTCGGCCTAATGAACGCCCTTGCTGTCTTCATGGATTTGATGAATCGGGTGTTCCGACTATTCCTCGATAAGTTCGTAGCAGTCTTTATCGATGATATACTCGTCTACTCGAAGAATAAGCAGCAACACACTAAGCATCTACGGACCGTGCTTCAGACCCTTCGTGAAAATCAGTTGTATGCGAAGCGAAGCAAATATAAATTTTGGCTGAGTAGCATCGTATTCCTCGGACACATCATTTCAGCTGAAGGCATTACGGTCGACCCAAAGAAAGTTGAAGCCGTAGTCGATTGGAAGCGGCCAATATTCGTCGGCAAGATTCAAAGTTTCCATGGCTTAACGGGATACTATAGACGCTTCGTGAAAGACTTCGCGAAGATCGCATCGCCCCTGACTCGCCTCACCCAGAAAGGAGTCGTATTTGACTGGTCAGACGACTGCGAAGCTTCATTACAAGAATTAAAGCAACGGCTTGTCTCGGCCCTGATAATCGTACTTCCACAAGGGACTGAAGGTTTCCAGATATTCAGCGACGCGTCCAATCAGGGCTTGGGTTGTGTGCTAATGCAGCGGAACAAGGTTTTATCTTTTGCTTCCCGACAGCTAAAGTCGCACGAGAAGAACTACCCTACTCATGACCTGGAGTTAGCGGCGATTGTGTTTGCGTTAAAATTATGGCGTCACTATCTCTATGACGTGGCATGCATGATCTATACCGATTACAAGAGCCTTAAGTATCTATTAACGCAGAGGGAACTGAACTTGCGGTAGAGGCGTTGGCTTGAACTGATCAAGGATTACGACTTGACTATCGACTATACGCCAAGAAAAGGAAATGTTTTGGCGGACCCTCTGAGTCGGAAGTACATAGCCTCGCTATCCATCGACCATAAACTGCTACGCGACCTAGAAGAGATGGGCATCGAACTCCGAGTCTGATTCTGGAATGTGTAGTTGGCAAAGTTGCAGTTAGAGCCAAGCTTGCTTGAAAAGATAAAGACCGCTCAGAAGGACGATCCATACTTGAAGAAAATACGAGAGCTAATCTTGACGGGCAGGACGACCGACTATGCGGAAGACAAAACCGGCATGCTTCGATTGAAGGGTAGGCTATGCGTTTCGGACGATTCAGAACTTAGAAAGAAGATACTGTCGGAGGCGCACTATGTAAATATACCTTGCATCCCGGTAGCACAAAGATGTACAAGGACCTCCACACGAACTTATGGCGGCACGGGATGAAAAGAGATATGGCACTTTTTGTGTCGCAATACATAGCCTGTCAGCAGGTGAAAGCTGAGCACCAGAGACCAAGCGGGGAGATACAGAATCTGGCGATTCCGGAATGGAAGTGGCAGCACATGTGCATAGATTTTATTGTTGGTCTGTCAAAGACGCCGCAGGAAAATAATGCCATCTGGGTCATCGTCGATCGACTAACCAAGTCAGCGCACTTTATTGCCATCAAAGTTACTTGGAGCGTTGATCGCCTGGCGTAGATTTATCTTGATGAGATAGTACGACTGCACGGAGTTCCAGTATCCATCGTCTCCGATCGGGATTCACAGTTCATGTGGCAATTCTGGAGTAGCCTTCAGTCGGCTCTGGGTACCAAGTTGCAGTTCAGCTCAGCTTACCATCCTTAGACCGACGGCCAAACAGAGCACGTCAACCAAATTTTCGAAGACATGCTACGACTCTGTGCAATTGACTTCAAATCAAGCTGGGACAATCATCTACCCCTGGCCGAATTCGTATACAACAATAGATATCAATCCAGCATTCAAATGGCACCGTATGAAGCCTTGTACGAACGCAAGTGCCGATCACCCATTTGTTGGGACGAAGTCGGAGAGCGGCAGGTTCTCAGCCCGAAACTGGTAGAACAGACCATGCAGAAAATTTGGCTCATTCGGAAAAGACTAAAGACTGTGCAGAGTCGTCAGAAAAGCTATGCGGATGTTCATCGTCGACCCTTCGAGTTTCAAGAAGACGATCACGTATTTCTCAAAGTGTCGCCCATGCGGAGAGTTACTCGGTTCGACACAAAGGGGAAGTTGAGTCCGAGATTCATTGGGCCGTTCGAAATACTCGAGCGGGTCACCCCAGTGGCCTATAAAATTGCCCTACCACCGGCGCTTGAAGGTATACACAATGTCTTCCATGTCTCTCAAATACAAAAGTGCGTGCACGACCCAAGCCATGTGGTAGATTTTGGCCAGCTGGAGCTAAAGTTCGACTTATCCTATGTTGAAGAGCCAGATCAAATCTTAGAACGCAAGGATAAGCTGCTGCGAAATCGAGTGATCCCTCTCGTCCGCATCCTCTGGAGGGACCATTCGGTCGAAGAGTCAACGCGGGAGCTTGAATCGGAAATGAAGGAGAAATTTCCTTCGTTGTTCTCGTAGAGGTAGGTTCTATCATTAAAGTTTCGAGAACGAAATTTTTTATTAGTTGGTGTCACGACCCACACCCTAGAGTTAGGGCACGAGACGTGGGTACGTCCAGCCTACGCCGCAGTGTCGACGGTAGAACGCTGTCCTAGGTCAAACATCTAACAATATAAAGGTACCTATACAGTATATACTCTCCGAATGGAGGTGATATAGCAGATACAGTCTCAATCACATCTAAGGTAGAGCATGATAAAGATAGATAAAACATGAAATCCAAAAGAGATACAGCAGATAGAAGTCTAAGTGTCTAAGATACACAAACCCAGAAATACATCTCAAAGCTCAAATACTGTAATCCATAAAGTAAATACAACTCAAGACAACTGAAATGACTATCTATACAACCTCTACATGTGTCTCCTCTAGGCTAGCAGGCAACCTCCAGGCTATCTGTAAAATTTATCAATAGGTCCAGTCAGGACAGGAGCGAGCACAATACATCTCAACAGATCATAGGAGGTTAGAAAATATAAACATGCAGTAGAGTAAGATACAGGAAACTGAAAGAAAGTACATGATGTAAAAGAAGAGAACTGTAAGTAAATAGCTACTGTATATAGAGAACTAATAGTGGCTAGTGATGTAGAGTACAGAATAGCACATGTGAACAGGACAGATTAGTACATGATCTACACTAAGGAGTTTCACAGATCTACACTACTATGGAATTTGTTCACATGACTATTAGCACTCCCCCGTTTTCCCCAATCAATACACAAGGATCTAAGCAGGTTATGTTATTATACATGATATCACATGAAGGCCCATGAAAGGGTGCACATGATAGTATACATGAGAGCTCCATGAACATGAGAGTACATGATTCACAAGAGTGTACATGTATGGTGAAAGCACAGGAGTACATGATGAAAGTGAAACGCACATGACACAATGTACTCGATGCTCCCGAGGGGGATAACATCGCATACAGAGATCCATATAGTACTAATTCGTGATAATGTCGTGACAGCATCAAGTAAAGTAATCTAAAGCAGGAATATAATTCTAACAAGTTATGAAATGATCAGAGAATGTACTCGTCTGATAACCTGAACAGCTGATAGGTATAGAGGTCCAAACTGAAGCCACAGAGTCCTATTTAGAGCAACACAGGTCAAGATGTATACGAGAGATGATAAATGAAATGTACAATGCATTTACATGCTGTCTAGGTCAAACTAGACTAAAGTCAACACTTGGTCAACTCTAGTCAACCACACTAGTCAAATTAGGTCAACTAGGTCAAGTCCTAGCCCAAACAAGTCTAACAAGTCTTATTAGGCCTAACCAAGCCTAGGCTAGCACTCACACAATCACAAGACAATGTGAACCACAACAATACATAATATAAAATAGATAATATATATAAATACATACCTTCATACATATATGCATATCCACATTACACATATATTTATATATATAGGCATATGTTACATCATGCATATTTATATAGTTACATAGATATATACATTCATGCACATTTACATACATACTTTTATACATTATATATGTTAACATTTATTACAATGCATTATATTTTACTTATACCTTTGATTGATTGATTCATTCATATATGACATTCATTCATGCATTTATACATTCATTCATATCCCATATGTATGCATATTTCAGTTCAGGCATTATATCCATTCACATATCATTAAGTTGCATACATATACTTATTTTATTACATACATGTCATTCATGCATATTACATACTTACATGCATCTATACATTATATACATTGTATACAACATGTAAAAATAGAAGAGGGGAAATGGGGAAAAAACTGAAAAGGAAAGGAAAGGGAAGGAAAAATGTAAGAAAAAGAGAAACAGTGGACATATACATGCTTGCATCATATATTCTACATTACCATGCATGCTATCATTATATATTGCATTACATTATTTATACATTATGCATTCATATCTATCATTACATGTATATCTTGCATTCATATCTAGCATTCATTATATACTTTCATGCATACATTATATATCATTCTTTCATTCATGTATTTATGCATTGCTTACATACATTACATTGATTGCATTCCTACATGCTTGCATTCATCCATATACATATTAATTTAAAGAGGATACATATCATATATATCATTTCATTCATCTAACATATTATGCATTACATACTCTACATTCATTTAATATCCATACTACGTAGGCTCATAGGTTACACAAAATGCCTATATCGTATAGTCACTCTTCTACTTAAAACCAATACTGTAGCAATTATGCCTCTATTAAATTCTAGGATTAAAGTATGTTATAGCCCTTCGTGTTAGCTTTCCGAAACTTTAAACGGATCATATTTTCGTGTCCGAAAGCTCCCGAAATCGTGAAAATATCGAAACACGTTCGTCTTTCGTACAGCTGACACTCAAATAATTCTACAGAAAGTTACAGAAAGCATTTGGCTTATTAAGATATATATTCGGAAAGCTAACTTCGATACAATTCTTTTAAAAAAAACGAGAGATAAATCGGAGTTCTAAGCTAAAAGTTATGACATTTCTAAGTTGCTTTGGTTAATAAAAACGTGGATGAATATTATGACGAATTTGAGTTGTTTTGGACAAAAGAACACTATAGGCCAAGATACTTGAATACAAACATAGGTATCCAAATGAAACTCATTCTAACCATCCTAACTAAGATCAATCCACTCTCTAACCATTCTAAAACTGAATTTAAATATCTATTTAAACTATTATCATACATACATACATACATATGGGGTGTCCTAATTTGGAATCTATCAAGTAGGACACAAGACACATATCTAAAATCCTCAAGAGAGCTCCAAATGGCCTCAAATTTGAATCTAAATGGGACACATGCATGAGAATGGATCCTACGGATTCAAAACTAATTTATATGCAAAGAAAATCGATTTAGAGGATGGATTTTACCTATTGGGAGTGGAATCCCAATAAAATCCTTTAGGACACGGCTCCGATACGAAGATCCCTCAAAGTGGACACTCCTCCTTGCACTCCTCTTTCAATCTTTGATAGCACCCTTCCCTTGGAGAATGGAAATGATTGAGGGAAGGTTTGGTGAAGGAATAATTTGATTTGGAGATCAAATCAATGGGAAGGCTCTCTAAAATTAGGAAAGAACAAAAGGAAAATAAAAGAGGCAAGATTGTAATGAATGAAATGAATCATTCTCCCCTAAAGGTGGCTGCCATAAAGTGTCTATTAGGGCTAATGGGAAATGTCCTAATTGCCCCTCTCTAGTCTCATATGGCTAAGTCTAGACTAGGTTCAAGTTTGGGGTCAAAATGATCTAGTTTTGAGTCTCTAACTTAACCATTCTAATATGATAAAAATTAGTTTAATTAACTAACTTAAATGTTGGGTCTTGTGAGCCATGCTTAACTTAATATTGGGTCCCATCTAGAGTTTAAGCTACCCGGGTCACAATACAAGTCGGAACGAGACGAAACTCAAACCCGACTAAACAAATCCAATAAAAATAATATTAAAAATATACAATTTTCCCAAAATATTAAAATATAAAAAATGACCAAAATTATAATACATCAATTTAAATATTATTAAAATAATCTAAAATTCACCAATTAATTAAAATCCTAAATAATTCAAAAGTCACAAAATGACCAAAATACCTTTACCCTAAAAAGTTGTAAATAGTCATTCTAATCACATGGTTAGGTCCCCATGGTCATGGTTAGTTTCTAGGCTCAACAGTTTGAGAGTTCACTAGCTAACACATCAAAATTATAATTCACCAATTTTAAATAGTATTAAATTAATTAAAAATTCCCATAAATCATAAATCCTATTATTAAATAATAAACATTTACAAAAGTTTAAAATTATCCTCATTTTAGAAAAGTGGGTGGTACAGTTGGTTATGGTGTAGTGCCCCGTCCCTACATCGTGCCCCATTTTTGTCCACGGCGTGCGCGATAAAGGAACACTGTCGCTATCGATTCGGTCGGGACCGATAGGTCGGAATCGGCCGAGTCGATCGAACGGGAACGGTTAAATTAAGATCTATTCCACGTTATGGAATGACTTCTTCGGAACCAAGTCCCATATTCAGCAGGTTGCGCCTCGAGGATTGGCTCTGCGGCTGAGCCGGAAGAGACCTCCCGTTGCTCTAATTTTCATGTCGCACTTGATTTGGCTTTCGCTTTGGTTTTCTTGAATACGTTTTTCGTGAATGTTTTCCGAATGGGTTTTTGTGACTTGCGTTTTCGAGCTTCGCATTCATATCAAATTTCTTTGAATTATACAGTGTTCTAATCAGTTGCTTATGCGATTGCAGGTATTCGTATAGGCGACGTCAGTGCAGCCAACCGGTCGCTCGCTTGAAGCAAGGCTAAGGCGAGTGGCTGACCTCCTTCGTCGCGTCCCTCTACTTCAAAACCAATATGAAGTAAAATGAATGCTTGTCACAATAGTGTAGAATCAAGGAAATCGTGGCACGATTCTTCATGAAACACTTGCTATCAAACTGCTGGTTTTGGAAATATAAAACATCTTTTCTTATGCAAATTCACTTAGCCTATACAAAATAATGAATGAATCGATTAACGTTTATCGCAACGATACGGCTAAGTAAGCAAATCGACTAAGTTCAAAAGAAAACGGTCATTGGACAACTTGTCGACAAGGTGAAGTTTTCTCGAACGGTTGCCTAGGCCAAGGGACCGATTCGGCCCGGGAGGAATGAGTATATAAAGCGCCAGCTTTTCATCAATGCGAGTTAGACGGGAACTTTCACACAGGTCTCGCTACTCGACGCGAAAGGGTCACCGTCTAACCCAGTTATAGTCCGCGATGGCTTGACATTGCCAGTGGCCTTCACACCCTTTCACTGCGTAACAAATGTACGAGACACGGGAAGGATATGATAGTTGCTTAATGTTATATAATTTCATATGCTTGCATGAAAACATGTTGACATGTAATTGATCAGGATGGTTAGAAAGATCACGTAAAAGGCTAGCTAACATGTTTGTAAAACTTCTTGAATCAAATGCAGAGCTTAGATTTAATTAGCCATTCGCCAGTACATGTGTTTGTAATGATCCTCGCCCTTTGTAGGACCCTCGAACTAGGAAGGATGTGCCAACTAGCTCGACGACGTTCGTGACTTTTGAAGCTTGGGCCGTGCATCGAAGACTTTTCTTGCGACTCTACTTTTGAAGGCTCTCGACAGTCCAAGGAAGATGACTGAGCGTCCCTCCTATCCAGGTCACTAGAGTACTTTGTTGTATCTGAAGGATGTGTGCAATGTATGGAACGACTATCTCATCGGCACTCTTTTGTAATCGAGTCATGTTGTAGCCCGTACGGCATGAGTCTTGTACTAGAGTATGTAAAAGATGTTCATTATCAATAAAGAATCAAGTTTCCTTTACTTAATATGTGATTCAATTTGTCTGCGTACTCTCTTAGATCTCATGTCTCGGATTACCTTATGACTATGCCTTGTGCGATCGTAAATTAGGTTCACACGGTATCACGCCCGGAGGACGACTATCGATTCGACGGAATCGGGGCATGACATAATGGTATCAGAGCACGGCTTTACATCCTTGGCCTCCAGTGTCGAGTTATAGTCTCAAAATCGTTGACCTCGTGTCGATGAGATGAGTTGTTCCATACGCTGAACCCTGGACATTTTTGAAACTAATGAGAGTTGTCTTTCCTTTTTTCCTGTAGTTGTGGGAGCTCGGGCGGAGGACGAGACGAGCGCTTCCAGTGGCTTGAGTGCTTCTAGATTCGAGCATTCCGTCAACCCAACGGGAATGACGTCTACCGTAGCCGAACCTTCCGGCGATCCGATGCAACGTATGCTGCAAATGCTTGAAATGCAGCAACGTCAAAACGAGCTCCATCGTCAGCAAGCGGAGGCTCATCAGACTCAATTTGAGAATCGGTTCGAGGCTAAATTCAAGCTGCAGCAGCAGCAGCTGAATACCCTCCAGCAAATTGTACAATCTATCGTAGAAAACAATAACAATTCAACGATGACGCCTGCCATGACCCATCATGCGGTTCGATCCAACGAAGCCGAACCATAGGCGCCCGTGCTCTCACCTGCGGTACCGAAAAGTTCCAACTTTGACGTGTCAAAATTTACAAAAAGCTGTCGTACTTCCTTCAACAGCACAGAAGATCCCTCGGTGGCGATCGACTGGTTGAAGGAGCTGGAAGATAAGTTCGAGCTTCTGGGTGTCGAAGACTCGAAGAAAGTCGCGTGTGCTTAACTTCTACTTGGAATGAACGCACACGATTGGTAGGCTGTACAGAAGCGGGCTATTCAACGCGAAGATGGGACGGCAACGATCTCCTAGGCTGCATTCAGAAATGCGTTCGAGACCGAATATCTTTCTACAGTCGTACGACAGGAAAAAGAGAATAAATTTATGCAATTGAGGCAAGGGAATATGACAGTGCAACAGTATGCGGCTGAATTCAACAAACTAGCCAAATTTGCTAGAGACTATCTGCCTACCACTGCAAGTCGAGCTCGACGATTCGAAGTGGGCCTGCGTTCTACTATCCGTGCTCATGTTTCGGTGCCTGAATACAAAACTTTGGGCGAGGCACTCAACCATGCCCTCCGTTTAGAGTCCGAGTATCCTCCTGCTACTATCGGCGCTGTTTACTTTAATAACAAACGCCATAGTAATGCGGGAGGCGACAACGCACACAAGCGTCAAAACTGCGGCAACGGAGGCGACAACCAGACGAAGGATCGAATGGTCTGTAATTTCTGCCACATGGAGGTACACCTGGACACCGAGTGCCGATTTAAGCACAGAGCATGTTTCGTGTGTGGCAAAAAAAATTACGTTGCAAGGGACTGCCTGGAAGCTAGGCCGAACCAACGCCCCTAACAACACCATCAAAACCGAGGCCAAGTACCTCGGGCTCCACCGACCGCATAACAGAATGGCCAAAACCATCGCCCCAATGCTCAGGGCCGTGTCTACGCCAAGACTCGAGACGAAGCGTTTGTATCTGATACAGTCGTGACAGGTATACAGCAATTCAATAATAAACCTGCTCGTGTATTATTTGATTCAGGTGCCATACATAGTTTTATATCGGCGAACTTTGTCGCCGAGCACAAATTTTTCTTGACATCGTTGGGCCTCGATGTCACTGTTAACGTACCATCGGGAATGCCACTACTTGCAAATTTAGTCTGCAAAGATGGAATTATCTGTATAGGTGGTCAAAAGATCAGTCTCGATGTGATAGTTCTAGATATTAAGGACTACAACATCATTCTGGAGATGGATTGGCTCGGTCTGTGCAACGCAACCATAGACTGCGCTGAAAAGAGGGTCACATTCTGCATACCTGGAGTGCCTGAATTCTGCTACTCGTGTGGTGAGGCGTCGTCGACCTGCATGGTGATCTCCGCAATATCTGCTCGACAGATGCTGCATTTCGGGTGCGAAGGCTATCTAGCTTTCGTTCGAGACATGCGACAGGACGGTGCAAATGCGGGTCAGACCGACATTGTGGTAGAATTTCCTGATGTGTTCCCGTACGAGCTGCCCGGCATGCCGCCCGATCGAGAGATTGAGTTCACTATCGATACATTCTCCGATACCCGACCGATCTCGAAAGCTCCGTACATAATGGCCCCTGCAGAGCTAAAAGAACTCAAAGTACAGTTACAAGAGTTGCTCGACAAGGGATTCATTCGACCCAGCATCTCACCCTGGGGAGCGCCCGTGCTGTTTGTCAAGAAGAAAGATGGCTCTATACGTTTTTGTATCGACTACCGCGAGCTGAATAAAGCTACCGTCCGGAACAAATACCCCATGTCCCGCATAGACGATCTGTTTGATCAGCTTCAAGGAGCTACTGTGTTCTCTAAAATTGATCTGCGCTCGGGTTACCATCAACTCAAGATCAAGCCGGACGAAGTGCCAAAGTCTGTCTTTTGCACTCGTTACGGCCATTATGAATTTTTGGTAATACCATTCGGCCTAATGAACGCCCCTGCTGCCTTCATGGATTTGATGAATCGGGTGTTCCAACCATTCCTCAACAAGTTTGTTGCAGTCTTTATCGATGATATACTCGTCTACTCGAAGAATAAGCAGCAACACACTGAACATCTATGGACCGTGCTTCAGACCCTTCGAAAAAATTAGTTGTATGTGAAGCGAAGCAAATGTGAATTTTGGCTGAGTAGCGTCGCATTCCTCGGACACATCATTTCAGCTGAAGGCATTACGGTCGACCCAAAAAAGTTGAAGCCGTAGTTGATTGGAAGCGGCCAACGTCCGTCGGCAAGATTCGAAGATTCTTTGGCTTAGCGGGATACTATCGACGCTTCGTGAAAGACTTCGCGAAGATCGCATCGCCCTTGACTCGCCTCACCCAGAAAGGAGTCGTATTTGACTGGTCAGACGATTGCGAAGCTTCATTACAAGAATTAAAGCAACGGCTTGTCTCGGCCCTGATACTCGCACTTCCAGAAGGGACTGAGAGTTTCCAGATATTCAGTGACGCATCCGATCAGGGCTTGGGTTATGTGCTAATACAGCGGAACAAGATTATATCTTTTGCTTCCCGACAGCTAAAGTCGTACGAGAAGAACTACCCTACTCATGACCTGGAGTTAGCGGCGATTGTGTTTGCGTTAAAATTATGGCGTCACTATCTCTATGACGTAGCGGGCATGATCTATACCGATTACAAGAGCCTTAAGTATCTATTCACGCAGAGGAAACTGAACTTGCGGTAGAGGCGTTGGCTTGAACTGATCAAGGATTACGACTTGACTATCGACTATACGCCGGGAAAAGGAAATGTTTTGGCAGACGCTCTGAGTCGGAAGTACATAGCCTCGCTATCCATCGACCGCAAACTGCTACGCGACCTAGAAAAGATGGGCATCGAACTCCGAGTCCGATTCTGGAATGTGTAGTTGGCAAAGTTGCAGTTAGAGCCAAGCTTGCTTGAAAAGATAAAGACCGCTCAAAAGGACGATCCATACCTGAAGAAAATATGAGAGCTAATCTCGACGGGCAGGACGACCGACTTTACGGAAGACGAAACCGGCATGCTTCGATTGAAGGGTAGGCTATGCGTTCCGGACGATTCAGAACTTAGAAGGAAGATACTGTCGGAGGTGTACTATGCAAAATATACCTTGCATCCCGGTAGCACAAAGATGTACAAGGACCTCCGTGTGAACTTCTGGTGACACGGGATGAAAAGAGATGTGGCACTTTTTGTGTCGCAATATATGGCCTGTCAGCAGGTGAAAGCTGAGCACCAGAGATCGGGCGAGAAGATACAGAATCTAGCGATTCCGAAATGGAAGTGGAAGCACATGTACATGGATTTTATTGTTGGTCTGCCGAAGATGCCGTGGGGAAATGATGCCATCTGGGTCATCGTCGATCGACTAACCAAGTCAGCGCACTTTATTGCCATCAAAGTTACTTGGAGCGTTGATCGCCTGGCGCAGATTTATCTTGATAAGATAGTACGGCTGCACGAAGTTCCAGTATCCATCATCTCTGATCGGGATTCACAGTTTATGTCGCGATTCTGGAGTAGCCTTCAGTCGGCTCTGGGTATCAAGTTGCAGTTCAGCTCAGCTTACCATCCTCAAACCGACGACCAAACGGAGCGCGTCAACCAGATTCTCGAAGACATGCTATGACTCTGGGATAATCATTTACCCCTGGCCAAATTCGTATATAACAATAGCTATCAATCTAGCATTCAAATGGTGCCGTATGAAGCCTTGTACGAACGCAAGTGCCGATCACCCATTTGCTGGGACGAAGTCGGAGAGCGGCAGATTCTCAGTCCGAAACTGGTAGAACAGATCGTGCAGAAAATTCGGCTCATTCGGGAAAGACTAAAGACTGTGCAGAGTCATCAGAAAAGCTATACGGACGTTCATCGTCGATCCTTTGAGTTTCAAGAAGACGATCACGTATTTCTCAAAGTGTCGCCCATGTGGGGAGTTACTCGGTTCGACGCAAAGGAGGAGTTGAGTCCGAGATTCATTGGGCCGTTCGAAATACTCGAGCGGGTCGCCCCAGTGGCCTATAAAATTGCCCTACCACCGGCGCTTGAAGGTGTACACAATGTCTTCCACATCTCTCAACTGCGAAAGTACATGCATAACCCAAGCCATGTGGTAGATTTTGGCCAGCTGGAGCAAAAGTTTGACTTATCCTACGTTGAAGAGCCTGTTCAAATCTTAGAATACAAGGATAAGCTGCTGTGAAATCGAGTGATCCCACTCGTCTGCGTCCTCTGGAGGGACCATTCGGTCGAAGAGTCAACGTGGGAGCTTGAATCAGAAATGAAGGAGAAATTTCCTTCGTTGTTCTCGTTGAGGTAGGTTCTATCATTAAAGTTTCGAGAACGAAATTTTTTATTAGTTGGTTAAGGTATAGTGCCCCATCCCTACATCGTGCCCCATTTCTGTCCACGGGGTGCGCGATAAAGGAACACTGTCGCTATCGATTCGGTCGGGACCGATAGGTCGGAATCGGCCAAGTCGATCGAACGGGAACGGTTGAATTAAGATCGATTCCACGTTATGGAATGACTTCTTCGGAACCAAGTCCCATATTCAGCGAGTTGCGCCTCGAGGATTGGCTCTGCGGTTGAGTCGGAAGAGACCTCCCGTTGCTCTGATTTTTATGCCGCACTTGATTTGGCTTTGGCTTTGGTTTTCGTGAATGCATTTTTCGTGAATATTTTCCGAATGGGTTTTTGTGACTTGCGTTTTCGAGCTTCGCATTCATATCAAATTTTCTTGAATTATACAGTGTTCTAATCAGTTGCTTATGTGATTACAGGTATTCGCGTAGGCGACGTCAGTGCAGCCAACCGGTCGCTCGCTTGAAGCAAGGCTAAGGCGAGTGGCTGACCTCCTTCGTCTCGTCCCTCTACTTTAAAACCAATATGAAGTAAACTGAATGCTTATCACAATAGTATAGAATCAAGAAAATCGTGGCACGATTCTTCACGAAACACTTACAATCAAACTGCCGGTATTGAAAAGAGAAAACGTATTTTCCTATGCAAATTCACTTAGCCTATGCAAAACAATGAATGAATTTATTAACGTTTATCGCAACGATACGGCTAAGTAAGAAAATCGACTAAGTTCAAAAGAAAACGGTCATTGGACAACTTGTCAACAAGGTGAAGTTTCTTCGAACGGTTGCCTAGGCCAAGGGACCGATTCGTCCCGGGAGGAACGAGTGTAGCAAGCGCCAGCCTTTCATCGGTGCGAGTTAGACGGGAAATTTCGAACAGGGCTCGCTACCCGACTCGAAAGGGTCACCGTCTAACCCAGCTATAGTCCGCGATGGCTTGACATTGCCAGTGGCCTTCACACCCTTTTACTGCTTAACAAATGCACGGGATACGGGATGGATATGCTTGTTGCTTAATGTTATACAATTTTATATGCTTGCCTAAAAATATGTTGACATGCAATTGATCAGGATAGTTAGAAAGATCACGTAAAAGGCTAGCTAACATGTTTATAAAACTTCTTGAATCAAATACAGAGCTTGGATTTAATTAGCCATTTGCCAGTACATGTGTTCTTACTGATCCTCGCTCTTTGCAGGACCCGCGAACCAGGAAGGACACGCCAACTAGCACGACGACGTTCGTGACTTTTGAAGCTTCGGCCGTACGTCGAAGACTTTTTTCGCGACTCTACTTTTGAAGGCTCTCGACAGTCCAAGGAAGATAACTCAGCGTCCCTCCCATCCAGGTCACTGGAGTACTTTGTTGTATCTGAGGGATGTGTGCAATGTATGGAACGGCTATCTCATCGGCACTCTTTTGTAACCGAGTCATGTTGTAGCCCGCGCGGTATGAGTCTTGTACTAGAGTCTGTAAAAGATGTTCATTATCAATAAAGAATCAAGTTTCCTTTACTTAATATGTGATTCAATTTGTCTGCGTACTCTCTTAGATCTTGTGTCTCGGATTACCATATGACTATGTCTTGTGCGATCGCAAATTAGGTTCGCATGACATCACGCCCGGGGGACGACTATCGATTCGACAAAATCGGGGTATGACAGCAGCGGGGGCCGGGGTACGAGCGGGGCGGAGGGAGCTGGATGGGGAGGGGCAGGGGCGGGTGGCCGGAAGGGGGAGGGGGTAGGTGGCCTGTGGGGGAAGCAAGGGGGTGCGGGAGGGGGTGCTAGTTGGGGGGTAGTTTTAAATTTTGAGCATGGGCATTATTGTCCAAAAACAAATTCAGGGTATCAAGTTGATAAAAAAAAGTTCAAGTATAAAGTTGAAAAACGAAAACAGTTGAGGGTATCAAAATGCAATTAAGCCTAAATTATATATCTTATGGGGTCATTTACATACATTTTTTGAGTATATAAATGTAAAAATATTTGTTAGGGTATACATTTTTTTATTAGAGTGTATATTATTAGAATATACATTATTAGGGATATATATATATATATATATATATATATATATATATATATATATATATATATATATATATATATATATATATATATAATATTTATATATATATATTTATATATTTATATATATTTACATATATTTATATATATTTATATATATAAAAATTTATATATATTTATATATATAAATATATTTATATATATATTTTATATATATATATATATATATATATATATATATATATATATATATATATATATATATATATATATATATATAATTTAGGGAATATACGTAAATACCTATATAAATGACTATATATAATTTAGGGAATATACGTAAATACCTATATAAATGACTGTATATACTCCAGTCATTTATATAGGTATTTACGTATATTCCCTAAATTATATATATATATATATATATATATATATATATACACCCTCACTATGGTTTAAACCAACGGCTACTTTCAAAAACAAAAATAGTATTGAATCCCACGTTAACCGAATAATTACAAATGAAAAATCTGCAAGTACAAACAGACCCGCCCATACACTCAGGATTGTACAAATTCAAATTCAAAATATGCATATGACCGGCTTCGGTTGGCGTCTCCAAGGGTGGCATGGTCAGAGGTTGTTTGGGTGAAGGTGGCGGCGGCTAAAATGGAGGTATGTCTATATAATGCGATTCGGGATAGACTATTAACCAAGGAGAGACTTAACCGATTCGGAGTAGCCCTGACAGATGCTCGTTGCATGCTATGTAGTAGTGGAGAAGCAACTAGAGACCATCTCTTTTTTCAATGTCCCTACTCTGAGAAGGTGTGGCGGCATTTCACTGAGCAGGTTGGCATTCACATTGGATGTGATTTGGCTTTGTTGCCGACAACTGAAGTTATTCAGGGTATGAGAAACCAAGATCAGAAGATATATAGACAGATCAGACTCAGGCTCTTATCGGTAGTCTGGCATGTGTGGAAGGAACCTAATGGTAGAGTTTTTCGAAGGGCGGGGTATACACACTACTTGTCTTATAAATAATATACTGAATGACCTTTCCTTAATGGATAAGGGGTAGTACTAGAAGATAGTGATTGATAATTTGAGTTTTGTAAAGATGGGTTTGTACAGTTGATTTTTCGCTTAATATATATATATATATATATATATATATATATATATATATATATATATATATATGGGAGCGGATCAAAAGTCCCCCTTAGAAAGCCCCCCAAAAACCCCCCTCACTCTAATTCGTAATATTAATGTTAATATTAATGTTAATATTAATGTTAATGTTAATATTAATGTTAATATTAATTTTAATGTTAATATTAATTTTTTTTAAATTTTTTTTATATTAATGTTAATGTTATTGTTAATATTAATGTTAATGTTAATATTAACATTAATATTAATATTAATGTTAAGTTTAATGTAAATTTTAGTATTTAATGTTAATATTAACATTAATATTAATATTAACATTAATATTAACATTAAATTACGGATTAGAGTGAGGGAGGTTTTTGGGAGGCTTTCTAAGGGGGGCTTTTGATTCGCTTCCATATATATATATATAGGGAAATGTACGGGGAAATGTAGAGCTACTCCACGGAGCGTGAAGACTCACCGGAGCTACAAGAATGGCCGAGCTGGTCCTCCCGTCCCCTCCTTCTCGACATGGGAGTACCAAATACCACAGTGAAACCCCTTCCTTCTTCTCCAGTCCGTCCTTCCTCTCCGCCACCTCTGCAAACGAATTCGGATGCCGGTGCGCCGCCGGCTGCTCCTCAGAGGCAGACCTCTGTCCCTGCAGCGTTGGCGGTGTCGCCACGTGGTGCGGGCCGGACTGCACGAACCGGTCCATGCAGAGGGGGCCGGCGTGCGGCTGAGTGCGGCCAAGGGGGGGAGTTCATCTGCTGCTGGTGTATTCTGTTGTTTTGGTGACATGTTACTTGGTGGTTGTATGCCTCGGTGTTCTCTCTGACTGTATGAACGATCGACTCCGTCTATCGAAGCGGAACTATAACAAATCTTATAATTTACCTTTTTGTCATTCGAGTGTTCAAATGTGAATGTTAATCATGTCAAGATTTTCATGCATTAGTTGTCTGGAGGTTAGCAGTGAGTTTTTGGAGACTTGAGCCTTTATGAACCTATCTGGACAAACCAACCCTGGTTGGTTAAGGTATTCTATTACTTT